>JAHZND010005255.1:0-16101 GCA_027744115.1 Acrocyrtus sp. NNG-2020 | reverse complement strand
TGCAGTTTTTTGTTAGTAGTGGCCTATATCTGACAAGGTAAAGGACGAGTTGTTATAGCGCACAGGCATTTATGTGGTACGAGTACGTTTTATCATATCTATTCTGTAAGCTTTTACACCTCTTCCTGCTCTGCTGAATTACGCCTTTTATTTAGCAAGCAAAGCTGGTTTACTCGTATGTTCTGTAATAGTATCCCTCCACTACTCTGAAACAAAAAAGGTATTTCATTTCATATAGCAAACACAGTACAAGAGTTGTGTTGCGTGCAATATGTATGTGAACTGTGAACAAGAGTATTAGCACAGTCAGAAATGAACGAAAACTGTTCAAGAAAGAAACATCTGAGAGTGTTCGGTGAAAAATTACGCAACTTTTGTACTCGTATTAACATGCATAGCCATTCAACCCATGAGTATGAGTAATTGTCACAGTCATGAGAATGCATGAGACACCACACAAATCGAGGCTTTTGTCTATTTGCATGTGTGAGTGATGATACTACATTCTGCATCATATCTCACCACTAATGTCTGTCCGTTTGCGATTATTAATAAATTTACATATATCATTCCGTTTCACACTCCTAATGTTGCAGTTAAAAAGCAAAAGGATAATTGTACAATTTAATAATTTTATTGCAACTGCTTTTCTGTGTGCAGCACATTGGAGTCTAATGAGCACATGGATTTGGCAAAGAGATGAATCGATTAATGTACATTAATTTTCATGTCAACTTTAATTGCCTATTGGAAAGTTAAATTTAACTAAAAGTTGTCAACTTTTCTGACATATTGTCGGAACATGCCAAACGACTGATAGCGAGCTGCTGGGTAGAACTTACGAATATTAGCATGCAAAAAAGCGCTAATTTAAAAGGATGCCACATGAACATTCTACCATCCACGGTTTATTATTTCAAGTGTGTATCTTTTGGAGTGCGTTTACATTGGGAAACTAACATAAATGCGAATTTTAAGGACTATCCCTTGAAGAGGAAGTTCTAGTGAGATAACCAACTTTATTTTAGCATTGCACAACACATTTCTGTTGACGTTACATGATGTTGATTGTTGCGCTCTAACTATGCAGACTCATTAGCTCATTCGTAATCTCCAACATCCATGCTAAAAAATTTGTTCTTGTTGCATCCTGCGTGATTCCTGTGCACTGCGATTTCGATTTCCTACTTGAGCCATTTGTGTTTCGTGTCGTAGTTTTATGAGTGTACTAGTGCTTATAAATTTTTAAGGCTGTGCAGTTTACAGTTTTTCAGAAATTTTTAACTAGATAATAGACCGTTCCGTAGCCAACTAATATTTGTTAATATTTTGCACTTTTGGGAACTTGTTGACTTGTTCGGTTTGCCTGTGCTGCAGCATGCACATGCAAACCTCGGTGTTCATTTGTTCTTGATTTCCGTGTTTTGACCGACAATTTAAAGCTACAAAAATAACACCACAATGGAAGGAAGTCTCAGCCCCGACTTGCAGCAACAATGCGAGACAGAGGTAAAGTCCGAATTGAAACATGTTTTGATTTATGAGATAACTTATGAAAATTAACTGGATACGGTGTTTACTGGAAAATATTTTTAAAAATTCAGTAAAGAGGTAAACGCAGGAACCAAACCAGTCGTCGATCGTAATCTATTATTACAAAGAGATATAACCTCATAATCATAATTTTCAAATGGCGTTGACTAAAGCAATTTTTTTATTTTTGTCGCATTGAAAGAAATTAATTTGTATAGTCATCCTAAAATTCCATCTCTAATAATTAGAGATTAATGCTATTTAAATGCAATTATCTTAGTAACCACGTTGATCAGGGCGTTGTTCGGTAGACAGCCAGAATTTTATCTTTGAAGTTGCAAAATTTTGACAATTTTGTATTGTATTGACTACGCAGATGAAGTTCGAGCAGAGAGGAGTAAGTCAGAAATTTTCGGTGAATGGGAAAAGGAGAAAAGAGACCATTCTAATTCTTGGAAATCTCTCCCTTACAGAAAATGTAAGTGCCAGTAATAATGTTTAAATTAAAATTATTATTATTCACGAAGTGCTCAACTTCACCAGCTAATTTGGTGTTTTCTTATCTCCGAATTTAGAAATATGGGGAATATTTAGAATGGAAACCGGATGAAAGCAGACTAAAGAACGGCAATGGAGAGGCAGTGGCTGCTCCAGCACCCGTTACTCAGACTTTCTCTGCTGGAGGAGGAATTCAGTTTCATGCTAACAAAGGAAATGGTACATTATTTGCAACTTGTCTTATTTTTTTAAATGTCCCTTTTCCCCTTGAAGAAGACGGGCACGGGCACTGACCTGATTTTCTATTTTAGAGAGAGTTGAAATTAAACCGGACGCGGCAGCAAAGGAGTTCATGCGGCCAATAAAAATTGAGCTACCGGAAATTCGTTCGTTCATAGTTCCACCAAAGGCTAACCCCAGAGAAATTATTTTTATTCTCTCCGATGGAACCACTCTGAACCCTTTCATATTTGAAAGAGGTTCCCCAGAAAATCTAGTCATTGCATTGGAGCGATCATTGAGAATTACAAAGTGAGTGGGATCTAATAATCTTTTGCTTCATTCTTGTTGAACAGTCTAAAATTAAACGTTTCTGTTTTCAGAGCAAAAAGTAATAACAATGGTTTGTACATGGTCGGATTACGGAGGGAATCGGTTTCAGTCCTTCCTCCAACTGGTGTCCTACCCCCTGAAGTAGCTGAACTTATTGGGCTTCAGCCGGAGCACGCCCAGAAAATGAATCACATTTGGGGAATGGTGAAAGATTTCAAAAATGATCCCTATGCTGCTGCGTGCACAACGTTGGCAAAGTTTGGAAACATGGCATGTAAGGAAAATTTGGCGTAAAAATTTAGTCGTTCTAGTACGAGTACGATTGTATAGGGTACATAATCATTTTCGGCTGATTGTTTTATAGTAACTGGAGAACTTCCCATTAATGTGTTTCCAAGTGGTAGCAGCACTCAGGTTACTGATTCTGTGTTAAAAAACGGAAAGCTGGAGGAAAGTATGAATTCAGATATGGATGCGGACTATACAACCAACGAAGAGGGATATGAGGTCATTTTTAAACCAGATAAAATGGGAGTGGAACTGCCCCCATTGCCAAGAACATTTCGTGGTCAACCTTTGAGCCAGGAGCAATGGCTTAACTACTTAGACAGGGAGGGAAGAGTAACCAACATGAACGAAATTCGGCGAATAATATTTTACGGGGGAGTCGAACCTGTGATCAGGAAGCACGTGTGGCCAATTCTTCTCGGAGTTTTTGATGGTAATTCCACCTATGAGCATAGACAATATCAGATTTCGGAGAAGACTTGCTACTACAACCGTATGAAAATGCAATGGGCTACAATTTCTGGAGACACAAGATGAGATTTTGGCCTTTTGGATCTTTAGCAAATTTATGGACTTGATTGTGAGTCTCTTTTTTATGATTTTTTTTATTATGTACATGTATGAACCAAAAAATTCTATAATTCGTTGGCTTCTTGCAGGATACTAATTTTGAGATGAGCCAAGAAGGGATGCAGAGACAACTTAAGGATAGTTACACACTTTTACAATTGGTCGACCCCAAGTTCAGCGCATATTTGGAAGCCTGTGACGCTTCAAATATGTATTTCGCATTCCGCTGGCTGTTAATTTGGTTCAAGGTAATATTGCTACTCTATTCATAATAGTAAAACATCGGTTTCGATATTTCGTTTTTTGTAACATCTGCTAACTTCTGGTGCTGATGTATTTAAATTTTAAACTGAAATTATCAATTATTTAGAGGGAGTTTTCCTTCCAAGACACACTGATTCTCTGGGAAGCAATGTGGACTGGATTACCAGGACCTAACTTTCAACTTTTTGTTGGCTTGTCTGTACTTGAGCAGCACAGTACCACAATTATGGAAAATAAGTTCGGGCTGAGCGAGATTCTTCGGGTATAGCCAAGAACACCTCAACCATTGAATTTTCACTAATGACATTCAGCAATAAATAAGTTTTATTTCATAATTTTTTATTTCATTTCGCAGCATGTAAACGATTTGGCGATGAGAATAGATTTGGAGACTACTCTAACCCTTGCGGAAGGAATGTATCTTGCAGGTGGCTGCTCCTGAAGTTGCGGAAAAACTGCCAAATAAAATTCGAGTGATTATTGGGTTGCCAGAACGTGAAGAACCACTGAATGAAACTATTGAAATTGTCGAAAATGATGAGGACAGGGGCTCAAGAAGTCCAGCTGCACATCGGTCAACTTCTGCTTCTGGTCACCGTCTTGCTGAGCCACGCACTAGTACACCCAGAAGCAGAAGTCGAGATAGTTCAGTAGAGCGCCAGTATGATATGGGAAATCAGTTTATGTAAATGTGCAGCATATTTCCTCCTTCCAACACGCCTTACGTTATTAGAAAAGCCTGAAAACTGGCCAAATCACTTCAAAAGCAAAGTCTACATTTATGCGATACTCGAATGTGATATTAGTTAGATAAGCTTGCATCATCGTTTAAAGTACCTCAAAGGGTCGTTCGTAATTACTGTCACACACTGCATCGACAAATGGTTCTTTTTTCTGACCACACGCATTTCAGTCATTTATTCTGCTTAGTGCTTACTACATTGAACTTTAAATTAGATATTGGTGGCCACTTCGTGCGCTTGTGCTTGTTAATAACAGGTAGTTAGTTAGACTATTCATTATTAGTCTTAAAATTAATGTAGCATTATCATAACAATTAAAATAGTGTACTTTTGTGTGCAGATTGATGTCACCTAGACCTATGATTGTGGTAATGTTTAAAAGTTTTCTTATTGCTTGTATGCTGTCAGTGTCAGTTGGATAGTCGAGGTAAGATCTTAAATCCGAATTCATTTCAGGAATGATCATCAGTATCACTCTTGTGGAAGATACACATAAATGTCTCAATACCTTCTTACTATAAATTTGATTTTTTCGCAATTAATATTTTGATAAGGGAATACNATTAATATTTTGATAAGGGAATACAAATCGAAATTCATATTTAAGCCGCAGCGGAGAGGCTATGACTGGGATTCGTAAATTTTACTACCTTTTATCACCTTAATTAGGGTGATATAAATACTTTGACGAAATTCATTAATTTCCAAATCTCATCTATGACCGTGAAAAAATTAGTTACACTTTCTGAGTGAACGACTGAGCTAGTATGTCAAGAGATAAACATAAACATTTTGTTGTATACGTTAGTGTATAAAATAATAAAAATGGCTGTACGAATGTAGCTTAAAATAGGAGAGAATGACAGTTTATTAACGTTGTTCGAATAGTCTATTGTGTAATGTATAAAAATCTAAATTCAGTATGTATATGATATTCAGATATTCTGTAAAAGTGTAAACTGTTATGATTACAGTGTAAAATCGTCACAGTGGACTGCAAATGCCGTTGTCACTATTGTTCTAGGTGTATAAGCGCATATATTTTTTATGAAATGTGTATTGTGAAGTCATGTAACTGAATTTTATCTATCACAAGACGTGCATATTATTTTGTAAGTCGTACTATCCAAAGTAAATGTTTATACCTGGTATCTCAATCTCAAGCCCATGCGAAGTTCTTCTACTTTCGTCATTCTCATATCAGTCGCCATCATTCCATTACATCTCGTTGCCTAAAAATACTATTTGTATAGTCTTGTACACTTATTCAAAGCACTTCCAGGCAATGAATCAATTGACTCACTGCTTTATTGCGTAAACTAGTTAAAAACATTTCCAAGTTGCAAGGCAGAAAATCACACGATTCATTCATTTCGCGAAGTCATTTCTTGTACAACCAAGCGAGCAGCTTTCATTACCAAGCAAAAGCTCATCAAAACATTGTAGTTTTCAGTAAAATGACAGGTTTTCCGCAAGGCAAGGTACAGTGAAAATGTAGCTATTTAGGTATCTAATCGAGATATAGTTGGGCATTTTTGTTGGTACTTTTACTTTCCACATGGTTGTTCGTTGTTCATTTCATATCAAGGTGTATTCAATATCAATTTAGTGTGCGTGGTGCGTGGGACATACTTGCTTACAGTACAAGAAAGCTGGCCTTTTCCGGATGATTGAGCAATTACTTAGATAATGAATAGAAGAAAGAAATTGTTTTTTTTTCATATCCGATGGAACAGCTTAATTGTTGTGTTGAAGGCTACATCCACTATGTATATAAAGAAATGAGAGCCTCTTGCAAATGGCCAATTTTATGGCTTTTTGCGTTCCATATTTTAATCAATACCACTTTGGTATGATTGTCATCTTTCGTGTTTGTTATTCGACCATCCAAAGCATATTGCTCCACTAATATCAGATGGCATTCTCACTAATGATAAATAGGTTCTATAAACGAAGCCAACATCCTCACCGTGAAAAAGTGGAAGGAAAACTATTTGAGAGCTTTCACTTATTTACTGCATTCCTGCTTATTTTACTTTCCCATTTTGAGAGTGCTTCCAATTCCAACTATAAACAGCATATAAACTCTGAGCATAATAAACTAGCCAAATTTTATATAACTAGCCACTCTCTAGCTTAATTATCGCATGCATACAATAGAAATAGAAGGTAAAAGCCAAAAATTGGCGTAATGGTTCATTCTGTAGGTTAGCCTGCGTAATACCCCTTGACAGCCTCCTTGTCTAACTGCGTTATTGTTGCATACTTTTCTCCATTTGAATGATAATACAAAATGAAAAAATAATACAAAAATGATGGCTTTCAGTCGTGCTATTTTTTTGTGTTTGTGGGAATGTATGTAGGCGTGTATTGTGTACCCGAGTATTAATGTATTTGTAGACATCTTTACAGAACTTCAGAGGACTTTTTGTTAGCCTAAAATCAACAAGGAAAATGGAATCGTTATCGCTCTCACCTTTTTTTAACGAGACTCTTTCCACTGCCTTGGAATTTCTATTTTTCCAGAATAGAAGCCAGAACGTGGTTTGCCTTTCTTCGCAGTTCTACTGTTGCTTTTCGCTCTGAATAGTCTTTGTTGTTTCGGTTCTTTATGGCACCTGAACAAGCCATATATTTTATCAGCTTTACTATTTAATTCTGCAAATAAAGCATTTTCTTATGGAAAAGGGAATAAAACATTAATTGCGTCAATGTTGCGAACTGTGGATGGATGCGATACAAGAATAGGACAACGATTTAGATAACGACTTCTTTCCAGCTTGAAGAAGAAAAAAAACACTTCCAGGGTGCAGTTGCTTCCACGTGAAAGTCTCCGCCCTCCAGGTATGTTGAAATTTTCTTATCATAAAAATCTCGTTTAATTGTACCTAAGATATAAGTAGCTTTTATCATAACGTATTTGGCTACTTAACGAGACTATGTATTTCTGGTGACTGTTACGTTAAATTGGAACATCCATTTTCAAAAAAAATATTTGTAAAGGTGGTGGGTGATGTTATGATCAAAATGTAAATGCAAAACGATGTCAGTGTAAATTAAACATACAATACAATTGCTTGTGCAATAACTCATTTGTGCCCATTTTCCAGTACAAAGTGAAATTCATAAATTCGAAGGCAATTTGCAAACTCTGTGTTATCTGATTTTTATTGGACTGGCGAACATATTTTATTTTTCATTTTATTCTTACACGAACCTAATATTAAAATATTTATGAAAATGGCTAAGCCACAGCACGTGGGGGTATAGTGAGATAGCCAAGCCAGGTGCTCGTTAATTATCTAGTTTTCTCTACATCTGCGAGGTTAAACTGCATTTTCCTTGTTGCAAATATGTGAGGTTACGTTTCAGTTTTTGATATTCGTACCGACAAAAGATTTGTGAACATTCGGAATAGCCACTAATAATTGATGTATATTTGCCCTACGTTTGAACGGCTCGATTATGATAATCTATCAAGTAAATATTTGGACCTAATCTAACGAAGGAGGAGTATCAACATCTGCCTTTCTTCGTAGTGGAAAGTTGTATAAGTTTGGAAGAAAACAAACAGTAGACATGTCCCAATTATTAGGAGCTGGATTTAGCAAACTTCTAGATTTTTGAAGGTTTTCTCAGCTGCCATGCATAATTAATTGCGTATACTTAGCTGGGTGATGGTAGGAGAAAAAGGGAGAAAGCGGAGAAAGTTTGCTTGTTGATACTTCTTCTCTTGGTCTGGAAAAGGAAAAATCAATACTTTCAAATGTAGCTACAAGAATCGGCATCGACAGTAAATACATAAAGTGGCATCGCAGTAAAATTAATGCCCGGGTTGGTGTGCTCAGCTTCGTCGTCCGAGTTGAGTCAGTTTTTATGACAAAATGACTATTGGAAAATGGGTCGCTCGATCGATCGAATAACGCGAAATTTTTATGTTAATCCAGAGGGAGATAAAACTATATCTTCGTACGTAAAATTTTTGCCATTACCACTTGACTATACTGCCACAGAGCTTTACTGGATGTTGGCACGACATAAATGAAAGTTGAAGCAAAATTGCTCCTTGAGATCAGCGAGAAATATAAAAAAAAGTAATCGAGCTGCGTAACCGACTGTCACGAAAGAAGAGACCTTGTCATTTGCTATAATTAATTCAGCAGCTTATAGCTTCCTTTCCACTTTAAAATATTAATTACCTTTTTCTGGCAGTGGTGTATTCTGATTTTCCCAATAATTTCAAGTGTACAGTTAAAATACAAAACAAAACAACACAGCCAGCAGCTCATTACATGCCTTCTGCTACTTCCATCCGCACAATATGAACTCCTCCCAATGAATGTAAAAATGCGCTTAATTTTGTTGACATTTCTTTGTTGGCTTGTACACCTGCAGGATTTGTTTTTTCAGGTATATGTTTTGTACACAATATTTGCCAAGCTCGATTTCATAGCTGGAAGTATGCCAATAGTATATATTCTACTGGTTTTTGAAACTATAACTATGTACATAATTAATCAGTTTTATACTGACTTCTACCTCCATCAGCATATGAAATGAAGTGTGGTCAAGCCTACCGCATTTGCTTACACAGTTCGACAAAATAACAAAAGTCTATTTGTCCTTCTTTGCTGATGTTGAGGAAATTTGTCGGAGTCCTCCTTCGGATTTTAATCAGCCAACTGCTACTATCGTGATTGCTTATAGCGTGGCCTTTGATATTATTTTGGAAATTGCAGCTCTACTTCTTTACTCAAATTCGATAAAACATTACATCTCAAATTCTCATTTATTTCTTTTTACGTCACGAATATTTAATGAGAAACGGAGTAATCCATTCCTTGCTGCTGTGTAAAATTCATAGCGATTTCCTTTTTTCTTACACCGTACAAAAATTGACTGGTAACATGTGCTGTAAACTGTAAACTTTT
This sequence comes from Acrocyrtus sp. NNG-2020, assembly GCA_027744115.1. Taxonomy (NCBI): domain Eukaryota; kingdom Metazoa; phylum Arthropoda; class Collembola; order Entomobryomorpha; family Entomobryidae; genus Acrocyrtus; species Acrocyrtus sp. NNG-2020. The sequence continues at coordinate 6,722 of JAHZND010005255.1, read as the reverse complement.
CCTTAAGACTAGGCCTAGGCCAGTACAAATTAAAGCACGTGACGCAAGCCTTCCTTCATGGAATAAAAATCAGTGAAAGTGGAAAGCAGAAAAACTTTCACCGGTTCTGTATTTTATTCTTCCTTTGAGAAACTGGAATTAAAGTAGGCAGGCTCTAGGCTGGCATAAAGTGGCATTGCAAGTTGCATTCTCTGTAGTAAATTCATTCTGTGCGACGACTGCTGGACATGTACGCAGCGAGTCTCCAGTCTAATCTCCAGTCTTTCTTCTCTCCCTGTATCCATATACCTCAATACTGACTCATACGGTATGAGTCAGTACCTAAATTTCTATAAGCACCTATATAAATTCCCCTCAGTTCCACTGGAGAAGACAGACTGTGCACAATACATATCTACTCACATAGACATTTATTTACTAACGTCACCTGGGAAAACAAGATCACATGGCTCTCTTTTTATTACGTAACTTGTTGTAGCTAGCAATGCAATGCAAAAATTTTGTGGGATGGTGATGTGATGATAGATAGATCACAAACACATACTAATCACCTCTTGTCTTCTCCCCGTACTCTGTCTGATGGCATTTTACATGTGTACACTAGGCAGATGAGCTCACTCTGTCCAGTCCAGTTTTAAATAGAATCCGCCTATCTGCAATTTCTGCACTTTAATTGCCTAAATGCTGTTGCTTCAGTAATATTTGACAAGCCACTAGCCTCTTGGTCAAGCAGCACTGTAAAAAAGAAGAGAAAATGGCACAACAAAAGCGGAGAAAGCAAACGGACTTGCCTCTTGCAATTTGTGACACTCCAACAATAAAAAAAATTATAGTCACGTCGGTGAGAGTGCTTTATGATAATTATAGTTTCGGTGGTGCTTTTTAAGTTCCAGTAAATATTACAGTAGAGAGCAAATAATCCAGTGGAGTACTGGCAAATTGTAAATAGTTCGAAAGCTGAGTGCCTAGTAGTGCACCTCAATAAAAGGCACAACTCCTTGTGCCTCTGTATTTTAAAGGATACAAAACTTACAAAGTGCTCACCCCAAGGAAACGAAGCCAATAAGTAGTGAGCGAGTGAATGGATTTCCCTCCCATTTCCCATTTTAATCCACCCATCACCATTACCGTTTATATATCTCATCCTCATCATGTCATGAAATCATAGCATTTACAAGAAGAGTGCACATTAATGCCTAGCACGTATGTATCTCACTGTTCAAGTCCGTGTTTTACCGTTACCGTTAAATGTGAAAAAGTTATGTTATGAAGCACAAAAGCACTCACGACGACCGCGGTCAGAAGGTGACAGTTTGTACTTTTGTGGCTCATCAACACAAGCCCTTATCTCTCCTTGCTCCCATTCTGTTTGCTCTGCTCCCCTGCAATAATAGAGCCGCTATTATAGAGCCTGCTATTTAATTTCAAGGAGAGAAAAATTATTACGTTGACATGCCACAGTTGGCCGCTCTGTGTTATCTCTTTCCATTCCAGTTCCATCTCCAGTAGTGCAGTGACGTAAAACAAATCACAATTTAAGCAGCCATCAAATCATAATAGCACTCGATCAAATATGCAATAGCTTTAGAGTAGATCCATATTATTATTAGGTAAGTATGGCCTAAAAGTCTGTGTGCAGCTCTCTCCTTGCTCCCATTCTGTTTGCTCTGCTCCCCTGCAATAATAGAGCCGCTATTATAGAGCCTGCTATTTAATTTCAAGGAGAAAAAATTTATTATGGTGACAAGCCACAGTTGGCCGCTCTGTGTTATCTCTTTCCATTCCAGTTCCATCTCCAGTATAGTGCAGTGACGTAAAACAAATCACAATTTAAGCAGCCATCAAATCATAATAGCACTCGATCAAATATGCAATAGCTTTAGAGTAGATCCATATTATTATTAGATAAGTATGGCTTAAAAGTCTGTGTGCAGCCTTCCGCACCGTTTTTTGGCATACTTTATGTGGTGACGCCTTTTCCTCGGAGCCTTTAAATAAGACTGCAACTAGTTTAGAGGTGTGCGTCGAAAAGACAGTTCATTTATTGCTCCGAAGAAGCGCTCATTTTGGTTGGCAGTGAAGGAAGTTGTATTTAGCGAGTTTTTTCTGTGTACTTTAAAAAAAATTTAAAAAATTTTTTTCGGGGCGGATTGAATCTTGCTGAAAATAAAAATGGGAAGGTACTCTAGACTGCAGTGTCGTCCTCGACCTGCTCATTTTCACAGAGAAAAGAAACCTATTCCAATTGATGTGGATTGGAATGCTTTGGCAGTGGCAAACATACCGGAAGGAATGGCTGTGGATACTTCGTCCGTGAAAGTTCTGCAGACGTTGACACTCACCTCCAGCGATGTGAACAGTGTGGTAATCGGAAAAAATTTCGTCCTTGCTACTGGCTCTGGGTAAGGAGTAAAACTAAACTGAATTTGATATTGATAGTAATTCCAGATAGTTTCGTAGTCGCAATAAAAATGCTTTCACTATTATTACCAATTAGTCTCGTATTAGACGTGAACCTGGAAACACCAAGTCCTATTTTACCATCCCCTAATTTACTGAATGGGTAACCACAATTAGATAATTTTGATGGGTGTGTATCTGCATGCTGTCCTGACAAGCCCTCCAAACACAAATTGCAATTCCCTCAGAAAAGAGTGGGCGTGAAATGTTGAGGAAGGTGCTTGAGAGCAACAGAGAATTTTGACGCTTTCACTATAAGTCATTAAATAATTGCTACTCTGTTTTTGTCACAGTCTTTTGATCCTACTCACTTTTCCAACTCCTTTCACCTTTCAGTAAATTAGCTGGCTGCTCTACAATCTCCACCTATAGAAAGTTGTCATCCTTTTCTAATCTTAACATTATTTCTTGTACTTTTTTCTCTGGCACGTTTCCTCCCAATTTCAATGTCGCGCATGATGCCACGGCATGTAGAGACAAGAAAATTCAAGTTTGCCGGTGGGTCCAGGAAAATGGGTTTGTTCCTACAGACTACTCGCCCCTGAGGGATCACAAATATACGGTAGGTACTTAAGTCAAAACTAACTAGGATGGGTGCTTTGCTTATTAATGTTCGATTTTAATTCGGTAAGGTGTGGTCGCGCTTCAGGTGCTGTTTTTATAACAGCGGCTATTTGAAATTTTTAAGTACTTTGTGTTTTTGTGTTTCGAATGTTTTGATTTTTACGAATAAGTTTGCATAGCTTGTCGTGTGTTGCATAAAATTCATAAAATTTTGATAATGTTTAGGTATCATGCGTGGACTTTTCCCCGTATGGAACCATCTTGGCTAGTGCGAGTGTGGATGGGAACACAATACTGTGGGATGTGACAGTAAGTGAAAGTTATTTTCACTTTCTGTGATAAAATGCACTCGTCTAATTTGAAAATCAGCAGTGCTGTCATGATAAAAAATTAACATGTCATTCATTTAGTGAAATTCACGTAGGCAATTTCTATAAAAATCTATAATCTTCACCCGCCTTTCTCTTCCTAATTTATAGAATGGCGATAAACTCACTAGCTTTGTGCAGCCTGGGAACTCATCCGTGAGAGTGTGTCAGTTTTCCCCGAGATCTACTCTACTCCTTACTGCTGGGGACTGTGGTGGAGTGCATCTCTGGGATGTCTCAACTCGAGCTTTAGTTAGGTTAGACTTTCTTCTATAAGATGTACGAGGAAACATATCACGCTTTACTTTCAAGTTCCTTTTTTCGAAATTCTCAGAACGTTTTCTGGTCACGAAGAGGCCGTCTACGCTGCCAGTTTCGCTCCAGACGAATCATATTTGGTAAGTGGTTGCAGTGCCGGTCTAATTTTTCTCTGGGATGGCTCAGAAAAAGGTGGAAATTAAATCAATTGCGTCCGTGGAAAGTGCTCACGATTTGGGAATCACGTGCCTCAGTTTTGCTCCCAACCTTGTCACTAGTAAGACAATTTTTCTCATCATTCAATCAGAAATTCATAAATACAGCTTGCTAGATAGTAAATAAATGTATTCGTTCAAAAAACATTTTTTCTCAGTGATAGCATAAAAAGGGAAATCATATGCAAGGGAAAGCAGGAAAAAGCTCAAAACGAAGTCTAGCTCGTCAACTTTGTATGACAATGGCGAGGCGGTGTTTTGTTTTCACTCGCATTAAATTATTATCACTCTATCAGCCATTTTCCTTCCTTCTTCATTTTGTCAGCCAGTCAGCCCATTTTCCATCAGCTCAATTTTCTAGCGAAGCCGAATAGTAAAAGAAACCAGACGCATAAAGCATGAAAGTGTCCGTCAAAAGCTATTGATTTTTGGGTTCACTCTATTTAGCCCGAGAACAAAGAAAGTGTAGTGCAGTCAATTTCTTTCCCGAGTCCCAAGTTCTATGCAAGGCCATTTCTATTAATTCTTTAGCTGTTTTCCGACTAGAGAACTATAATTTTTGAAGTTGCTATAATTATGCACCAATGCGATAGATATTGGATAGTAGCCAGACACTGAAAATGAAATGTTATGAGCTTTGAGTTGGTAAGAAAAATGTAAAAATGGATTTTTAGATGAAGCAGGGATGGGGAAAATATGCCTGATGGTTACTGGAGGCCACGACCATTTGGTTAAGCTTTGGAATGTCACAATTGGTCTTCAACCAAGCATTCAGGCTTTTGCGAACTCTTCAGGGCCACTCCGAATCTGTGATGTGCGTTCGCTTTAGCGCCATTGGCGGCCTTATTGCCTCCACCTCCGGAGATAAAACGGTCAGATTGTGGGAGGTGAGTCTTCTATGTTACATGCTAAATTCCTAGACGAGCGGAACGATATGTACTTTGTGTCATTCGGAATTCATTTTTACAGATAAATGGGAAATGCGTAAAGGTCCTAGAAGGACACGACAGATTTGTCACCTCATGTGGGTTTTCCCCGGACGGAAAACTGCTTGCATCGGGCTCCAATGATAAAAAAGTGATAATTTGGGACATCACTGGCTCAATAGAACTTACAGATGATTTGGCTGCGCCGACAAATGAGTTTAGCTTATCCACAGGGGACGTATGGCCACAATACGAAAAGCTATGCAGGTCACGTATGCTCCAAGGCAAGTCAATTTTTTTGGCCTTCCTGAAATGTCACCGTTGTAATGTACAATTTGCCATTCTTCCGAGTGGAAAACTTTTGAATAAAAAAACTAATTAATTGTGCTGTATGATATTCTAAATAACTCAATCTACAGAGGAAAATGGAGTGCTGCTAAAATCAACATTTCACATACCAAAAGTGGACTTTAACGCGTGTGTTCTCATTGGGACCTCCTATGTCGTTGCAGCTGCAAGGTCGTGTCTTTTTCTTCAAACTTTCCCAATTTCTAATTTTTCTTAACAGAAGCGTATTCATAATTTATGCTAATTACATAGTAGCGAGTAATCTTAACTTTATAGAACTAACTTTGTGCAGTATTAGAGCAACTCACTAAAAACTTAAAATTAGTTTTGTTGGGGGCTCTTAAATTGTCGCTAGAAAGGAGCATGAAATGTTTTGTGGATTCTTTCTTATCAAAAAATTGCGTAAGCATGCCGTATGTGCTTTCTCTGCTCTCCAGTCACATTTTGTCCATGCCCATGTCAATGACGCAAATTTTTTCAGCCCACTTAACCGTCGCATGGAGCATGGTGGCATGTCTGCAGGTGATGGGAAACGTATGGTTCAGCAAGATCGTCTAAGCCTTTTTTACTAACGTCACCAACAAAGTTATCAGTGAAAGGAATGGGTATTGTAGTTTCTCTGTAGTTGCTTTGTAACTGAGGATGCTAATGGATGACGACAACCTCTTGGATGATATCTGTTGGATAAGAGCTAAATGGCTCGACTACTCTCAATCGAGAAGAGAACATGCTTCCTTTTATACACTTTCCGCTCACTGTTACGTATGTCGTCCATGTATCGGGTTTGACAGTCCGTGATACCTGTGTTCATCTGCTCCTTTCGTTAATAATGCTGTATTATAACTACTAAAAAACTGTTGATTGGTCTGCTACTGGTAATCTTTAAACGCTTTTTGGGATGCATGCTGCTGTCGCTTGAATTTGGTCTTTTTTGCTTTGTCTTGATTGATTTCCAATGCAACAGCAGTTCCAAGTGTGTCTTCGCCTGGAATCTGGACACCGAGGAGGAGGTCGAAGTTTCAACAATCTGCTCTCACAAATACACAGTTAACTCCATAGCCTACTGCCCTCATAGTGATACCATTGCTTCAGCCTCTACCGATGGGACCATCAATCTTTTCAATTTACAAGTGAGTTACGTTTGCAGCAATTTGAATTGGAGTTATTCGTTCGAAAGAGCAAATATTTTAACTTAAATAATAATAATAATTAAATGTCATGACGTACTTGAATTTCGAACTCGAATTTTGTGGATGCTCTTTCAGGAAAAGCTGGGCGGTATTTACCATCCCAGTGGAGGTGCCTTGAGGGTTTGTCGGTACTCCTTGGACGGGACTCACCTTATCGCTGCAGGGGACGATGAGAAAGCCTCATTATGGAACATGGATACCAAAACTTTAGTCAAGTAAGCTACTTAATCATCTAAAGAGGATATCCACTTAAACAGTCACATAACAAATGACATTTGTAGGCAATTTGAGGAACACGAAGCTGCCATATACGGTGCAGCATTTTCTCCTGATGGGCAGTACGTGGTCACTGGTTGTGCTAACGGCCACATTAGGTTATGGGACTGTATTGAT
>JAHZND010005254.1:0-29140 GCA_027744115.1 Acrocyrtus sp. NNG-2020 | reverse complement strand
TAGATATAATATAATAATAATAATAGATTTTGATTTAGAGAAAGTAAATGACTTACTTTTGTCCGATCGTTCATATCGATAGTATTCATGTTGAGATTACAGGAATTCCAAAAGCCTAATTTCCAAAACGGTTGTGTAATTAAGTTTAAGCACTAGTCAATTTAACGTTTGTCTAAAAAGTATTCCCCATTTCCTTATGAAACTCTACTCGTCTTTTCGATCTTGATTCCTGATCTAAAAACAAAAAAGCATTGGAATTGGATTGGGGCTAATTTCTATTTCCAATGACTTTTGAATGACAAAATGTTTTTCGCGAATGGTAACATTGAAATTGAATTGACTGGCTGGATGAGATTGCTAAAAACAAATACACAAGTGGTTGTACAAGTATTGTATTAACTAGTGAATATAAGCCAGCAGAGCAGGCGTTTGAAATATTTTTCATTACATGTTAATAAAATTACTCATTTAATATCTTAAATAGCAAAACTCACCATGTATTATTTTATCACACAACTCGTAGTCTCACGCTCACACCTTTATTTTACGCAACATTACATTGTAAATTGCATTGTAATTACCTACTATAATGTACGTATGCCGTATTCATCAAGCGAACTTGTGTTTGGTTTTATTCGCGCTTCCAGCTAGGGATTAGGGCTGTGAGACAGCATGTCTATGTGCAAAGGAAATGCATACATTCAAAAAGCATGAGATGTATTAACATTAACAAAGCATATAAACTGGGTTTTCTCTAGGAAAATGCAACTGCTTTTTTTTGCGTTTGTTTAATCTTAATTCTTAATCTTTGTACGTACTTTATATTTTACAGATGGACGAATATATTTGCAAACTGATCACTGTTCCACCCCCTTCTGGTTCTGGTTTCACGACTACTTCCAACATCCCAGCGATGATGGCTTCTAGTTCCAGTAGTGCACTCCGAATGCATGCTCCTGGACAAGGATCTTCGGCACCTTGTGTCTCCATCTCCAATATTGGAATGGGCTTATCTCAAAGTCAGTTATCTCAAGCCAGCCTTCCTGTCACTTTTAAATCTCCAGACTCTGGCTTAGTTACATCAACGCTTGCTTCAACTCACAATCAACCAACGACCAGTGGCACCGCAAATTCAGTTCTCACGGCAGACATTTCTCCGATGATTGCTTGGATAAACGCTCAGGCTCAAAGAGCTAATGAGTCACAGTCACAGTCCTTCAGCTCTGCAGGAAGTAGTCAGCACCTCGCGTACGAATCCGAAGCGTCCAGAATTCCAAAGCCATATATTGAAATGAGCCAAAAGGATTGTGCTAGTACGGTAGCAAAATCAATTCGAAATGTTGTTCTGCATACATGCAACGATGAATTTCGCCAGCAATGTTACCAAAAGTTGGGGGTAATAATGAGTATATACATACATATATACGCTTAATTTTCTTGTAGGAAATGAAATCTGAAAAGTAAAATAACTTATTTTACGCCATGTATCATTTCTCCTAAGGTCACGTCATCTTTGGATGTGGAGCGAGTAATAAGAAAACGTTTGGACGAAATGCTTTTGCAGCAGTCACGAGAGACAGCTACAATATGCAATCCAATTCTAGGTGGTGAATCTGCTAACGATCGAGAAGAAGGTCAACGTTAAAACTATTTTAATTTTATGATTATGAATATTTTGTTAAAAGCGACAAAAGCAAAAACCTGGTATATGGCGTAATGTTATTTTCGTTTAAGTTCTCTTCTCGTCTAAATAAATCATCAACTTTTCTTTTCTTTTCTAAATACTTTATAGTGCTAGCCTAGCACTGCTGGGTACTTATTAGGTAATATTATTGCGGTAATTATTAGGTATATCACTGTCAGCAAGTTGTCAAACATCTTCCAAAATAATTTTAAAGGTATTTTATTTACATCAGTCCTGCAAAAATCAAACAATACATTGCAAATAATAGCACTGTATTCGCTACATATGATGCTTGAGTCTGTGACATTAATTTATATAACACTAAGAAAGAGAAACGAGTAACTATGATGGTCTAATTGATCTAGCATTTATCTATCTTTGGTTTTGTTTCCATCTTGGTCCAAAAGCGCTGACTTAATTCCAACTTTCGAAAGCTGCTCAACTAGTTCACCATTCTTGTGCATTTCAATAAGAATGTCACATCCACCGACAAATTCTCCATCTATAAAAACTTGCGGTATTGTTGGCCAATTTGTATAATCCTTTATACCTATTTAGAAAGCACAATAATTCCGAAATTAAGAATCGATTTTATATAGAAAACTGTTCTTATGAACACTGTTTCTTATTAGAATAAGAAACAGTGTTTCTTGAATAATAATTAGATTATTAGTTTAGATTTATAACCTTGTCGAATGCTTTCGTCCGCTAAAACATCGTGTGAATCATAGCCCGTTACTCCATGCATCCTTAAAATTTGAACAACTGCATTGCTGAATCCTGCATTTCAATAAGAATGTCACATCCACCGACAAATTCTCCATCTATAAAAACTTGCGGTATTGTTGGCCAATTTGTATAATCCTTTATACCTATTTAGAAAGCACCATAATTCCGGAATTAAGAATCGATTTTATGTACTAAAGAATCACAAAAAGTTATGTCACAATTATAATAAGAACCAAGATTTCTGAATAATATTAGCTCATTAGTTTAGGAATCGTTCCTTAACATTTGAATCAGCGCCTGAGGAAAATCTGTTTTGTAGCTTCAGGTCCCCTTTCTGGGCCAACAACGAAGTGCTTTGGCTCTGATTATGAAGTGGTATTGATGTTGCGCTAAATGACAAATTGCGCCTTAGATATAATGAGGCTGTTGCAGTGGAAGTAGGCAATGCTGCTGGTGACCTTGACCGAAGCAGTACCATTAAACTCTGTCGAAGAGAATTCATTTTCCACGGATGGTGGGAGTGGTGTTAAAACAGCTGACTCAAATCTTCTGTAATCGGGTTTCGCTTGTTTTGTCTGTAAACAGAAAAATATTTATTAATTACTTATTAATACACTTTATTAATCATACCAAATCATTACTCTCCTTGTATATCCTTGAAAATCTTGAATGGGGAAGCCAGGAAAGGGAATACTGAATATGACACAACTCGAAATTGCTCGGATTGCTCGGAACTTTACTTACCACTTGTTTCCTCCAAAGAGGTTCCAGTTCTAGCCTAGGTAATTATCCTACGCGTAAATTGTCTACAAAGAACCAACAACTATCCTTTGAAAAGAGTTGTGAAGAGCACATGAATTAGGCACAGACCGCTGGGCTATTCTTTGTCATTAATCACAATTTCTGATTCGAAAACTACGTCGAAATATTTGTTTAATTTTAGAAAAAAGAAAAAATGCATTGGAGAGCGACTCAAACGTAAATACACTAGATATTTGAATTACATAATATACTACAAAACAATTTGATGCAAGTTATAGGATCAAGGATCACCTAAATTATTGGCAACAACGGATGTACGCATATGATATCGAATGGACATATGACACAGCCCGGCTTCATGGTTGAATTTTGGGGTAACAAGCAATACCTCGTGAAATATGATCCACGACAAGGCTTCCCGTTCATTTAGATGATGGACCGACTATGAGCTTTGAGCTTGTGATGAAAAGTGCTCGGGTAAATGCAAAAACAAAGTCTTTGTTGTTTCATTGTTTCCATTTCCCATTGTAGTACTGCACTGGAGCAGAATCGTAGATACATACACTGATCTAACAAAAAAATTATGTTTTCGCCAATCAAATAAAGTTCAAGATCATTAAATCCTTAGTAAATATTTTAAATATTTAGATCATGTTAACAATAAATGCAACAGGGTAGACAAATTTTTGGGGGTTTTCAGATTGGATAAATATGAGTAAGTCTTTATTGAATCAAAGTTTTAAAACACAACTGTTACAAAATTTTCAAAAACCATTCAGTAGGCTTCCCGTTCATTTAGATGATGGACCGACTATGAGCTTTGAGCTTGTGATGAAAAGTGCTCGGGTAAATGCAAAAACGAAGTCTTTGTTGTTTCATTGTTTCCATTTTAGTACTGCAGTAGAGTAGATACCTGCACTGATTTAACAAACAAAAAAATTATGTTTTCGCCAATCAAATAAAGTTCAAGATCATTAAATCATTAAATATTTAGATCATGTTAACAATAAAGGCAACAGAGTAGACAAATTTTTGGGGGTTTTCAGATTGGATAAATATGAGTAAGTCTTTATTGAATCAAAGTTTTAAAACACAACTGTTACAAAATTTTCAAAAACCATTCAGTAAAAAATGTTTGCATAGGTAATTTCTTCAATATCAATAAACAGAGTGACTATACAATCATATCATAATCACAGAACTAATCATGGCAATCAAAGGCATATAGATTGAAGACAATAAGGATGTAAATAGATCCATTTACTATTATTTCGTTGTTTTTTTCGTGCACTTTGGTATTCATCTAGGAAGTACATAGACTTAATAATATGTAAGGTTTATGCATTCGCATTCGCAGTAATCTGACAGTAACTGGTAAATATTTCATACAGATACATATAGTAGTATTTTGTAGTAATGCACCATTAAGATAAAAGGTTTAAGTACATTTTTAGCAGCAATGCACATTTCATGGAAATTGTTATTGCTGTCCGGTAGTGTTTTCTTAATGTTACACTTAAGATAAGCTCAAAATGTGTTGCATAAAAGGTTTTTATATATCGATAAGTTCGTTGCATTTGGAACAGATTGTACTAAAATTATTAAACTTTTATGACATAATCCAAAGGATAGTAAAACCTATTCAAAACTTTAAAAGCCAATGCAACCTGACTGCAAACTGTAAACTGCAGTAAATTGACATTTCGTTGATCACTGCTTGATGTTAATGTGTGAAGAAGAAAGTGCAAAAATATTAATTATAAGAAACAACTATCTAAATAAAAAGGTGGATGTGTATGGTAAGAGATTTAAAACTTTGAAAAGGTAAGAAAATTTCAAATGTTTATATGAGAGTGCACAATTTCAGTTTTTTTTCAATTTAAGGTATTATTGTTCAAAGGTTTGACCATGAGTAGACCGCAACGCAATTAAGTTTGATTGGAAAAGGAAGTTTGCGTACCATATTTATCAATATGGGAAACGAGAGAGTTATGCAGTTTCAGAGGAAATTTCCTTATTACTTGAATATTTTATAAAAAGGGAGATTTAAAAGTATTGTTTTAAATATGTACTTTTAGAGATTACTGTAAATTATTAAATTTTTATACTTTAAAAGTATGTATTTTTGCGATATTCCAGTTAGAGTAATTGTTTTTAAGTAATAATAATAAATGGAATAAGTAATTTTTATTCACCTATGCACATTTCTTCGGTATAGGTTTTGACGGAAAAAGTTGGATGCATCATTTTTCATGTTATGGGAAGGTTTGTGATATCTAACTTACTACAGTTTTTCGTTTGACGCAATAAGTTTTAAGGTTTGAGTTCTTGTAGGGCATATATTGCTCTTAATTAGATGATGTTCATGGTCATCTTCCCTTATCTCATCTTTCTGCAGGAAATTATGTTTCCTGCAAGACCTACCAGTAATAACTAGATGTGGTGGTATGTATGCATATATGTATAGGTATATCGCGTAGTGGTAGTTTTTAGAATAAAATTATTTATAAAAGTTAACTGTCATTTTCTAAGCATATTGGTTCTTTTTGTAAGTTACTTTTTTGACCTTGAAACAAAATTGATGGGTATTGAAATTAATTAGTGCCTTGTTTGAATTTGAATGGTTTTTCATTGAGTTGCGCTTTATGAATCTGTGTGCACTTAATTAATGCACTGTTCTTGGAAATAAATTGGTCATTTGTTACAGATTAGGGTTTTTCCATCCAATGCTTCTAAATATGCCTAAAATTACTACTGCATGCAGAGAACAGTTTTCACGTAACTTTCCTTTCTCAGCTTTTTCCAATCTACCAATATATAATCTCTACTACGAAAAAAATACTGCCAAACTAACAGAAAAGTTTTTGCTCTCACGTCATTCTCACCTTCACAATGTAACTGAGTGGAAAGAACATAAATATTATGTAGTAAAAAGTTTTTTTTTGACTTGAACTTATCCGTACACTTATACAATTTACTGCATGGGCACATCTCTTCCTTCACTGTTCACTCCTAACTTTTTTTTCTCCATAATAGCACGGTATATATAAAAATGTAACAAAAAATGTGATTAAACTAGGTGTTTTTATCTCCCATGTAGCCTACAAACCTAACCTTGAGTTGTGGTAATACTTCCACATAGTCAACTCAGTACTTGACAGCTTTCACCGCTTTCATTTGCTCTCTGCTGTGGTTTCTCCTTTTCTCCAATTTATTCTAGCTAATAAAGTTGTAACTTCTGAATCGAGATTGATACGCACTGGGAAACTCTCAAAAACTGCGATAAATAATAATAGTATTGATATATATTGCACTCCTCGAAAGGATTTTCTTTCTCTCCTCGACAAACCTATAATCTTGCTATCCCATAGTTTTCTCTGGCTTGTCTCGTATCCTATGATGATGGCTCTAGATGTATCGCTTCTGACATCTGACCCTATTATTTCTTATCTGCTTAGCCACTTTTCCTAAAAGCTACGTCATTATGTTGTAAAGTACCTATCTGTATATATGTTTTAATTTTACTTTAGTATCAGTAGTAGGTTTTTGTGTAGTTTTAGGTATAAATTGTATAATATTCTTAGAATAGCACCGTAGGTTAATAGTAGTTATAGCGTGTCAAAAGCGGAATGTTGCGTCGGAATAAGGTGTGTAATTTCAAAGAAAGGCAAATGTTTTGTGGCATCATGTCATTTCCATGTTCAATTTCCGTCTCTTTGTGTATAGGTCACTTTCCATGAATTTTTTTAAAATCTTCGCTTCAGTTTTCCTAATCAAGTAATAATCATTTCTTTTACTACTTTCTATCCGTTTGACAACAAACTTAACTTTCTTTGTAGAAAGCTTAAATTTCTTTCACACCGAGCTGGTTGAGATATCCTCTGTGGGGGACAGGTTCATTTCCTCCAATTTCTTTGCTGCATCCAGAGCCTGATCATCTAAAGACGCAGCACGTACTGTCGTTAAAAAATGTTTACCCAACAAAAACAATCATAATGTTAGAGTATGTGCACATTAATTCTGGAAAAAAGAGCATGTGCACTGGTTAGGTAGGATACAAAAGCGATTTTTTTCGGGTGACGACTTACGGTCTTCCACGGGCGAAAATGAGGGCGTCCTAGCGGAGCACTCCAGATCGGCAGCTGCGGATGCTGTAGATGCACTCGAGCCTTGCCTCCGGATCTTCAGGGACTTTGGAACCTTGTGGTCTGGCTCATCGAGTTGCGCTGCGAACTTCATGAGATTCTCCTCAGTGTCCCTGGTAGTCCCGATGAAAATAGGCGACTCACCCTTCAGCGATCCGTAATCGGAGACCTGAACCTTGAACTGCAACATGAGAATGCGCAATCAGACTATGAGCATCTTGCAGACAAATATGAGTGCTCCAAAAAAGGGAGTATCAGATCAGCATCAGCAACAGTCATGCAAACTGCGCATTGAGCATTGCTACATACCGTGAGAATGTGAGTAACGTTGTACATTGGATGTAAAGTAAACGTTGGAATCTGTCTTTTCTTAATTCTCAGCTTTCCGTGCCAATCAATTTCCGTCTTGGGTTCTTTCACTTGGTACTCCTTGGTATCCAGAGTATTTGTAGTGGCTTTACTTGCTCCACTACCAACACTGTAGTTTATCTTTTGAATCAAACTCACAACAACACTACTCATTGGCATTGCCTTTGGGTTGTTGACGGTCAGCACGAATGGAATATCATCATCCGGAAGGAAGCCAGATGACTCAACAGAAAATACAGCATTAACAAACTTTTTGTTGGAAAACATTGACTTCTTCAGTGTTCTCTCGAGACTAATGGCTTTTGATGCTTCATCGTTCATTAGCAAGTTGTGGTATCCGGAAAAGCGGATTGATTTATCGGCAATTTGAATAAAGGCCGCTGTTTCATTTTTGACATAGGCCACCACCTTGTAGACAAGGCTTCCATAAGGGCTGCGGAAAGGTGCTGGCATAGTTTCACCGGGAAGATTTAGTTCAAATCCTAAATTATGTATTCCTGCTTGCATAATGTGAGGTCGGGCTGGAGGGAGATTGGGGGCGGGTTGCTCGGCAAGTATTACTGACCATGTTTGCATCTGATTTTCGGATAGTGTCGCTACAACCAAAATTCCAAATCAGCTCAATTAGCCCATCATAAAAAAGTTGTGCATTATGCTTCTTCTCTACCGTCTCCAACTAAAGTGTCTGATACAAGAAAATATTGTAATGTCAGGTTTTAAGGAAAGTATAATTACGTCTGGCCTCCACTATTTCCACCATCACAGGTGAAACCTGATATCCTTCGTTGTCACTCTCCAGTGATTTTGCTATAAGAGAGAGCTGCTTTTTGTGGAAGGTCACACGGCTGTCAAATTTTGTTTCAAACTGGAGATTGCAGACCGCTTCGAACTGCACACGAATTCCTAGATGCGCACAAGACGGTCAATATACAGAAAAGTAAGCCGTTTAATAATGGAGCGTGATGAAAGCCAAGATTATCCCATGTTCGTTAGTAAATGTAATTTTGTGTGTTGTTAATTCAATGTGTAAGTAGTAATCAAGAGTCCCTAAAGTTCTGAAGTTGTCCGACTTTACTAGCGATTATCATGCAATTTTATTTTGAATGCTTGTGCTACAAGCTACAATATTGAAAAATTGATGATATGGAAATTTTCACATACCGAAATGCTTCAGTTCAGACTCCGTTCTCAGTATAAGTTTTCCTATAATCTTCCCATAAGGCCGTACACTACTGCTTTCCAGCAAAATCGTTCCAATACAAGGTTCCCCTTTTCCCCTAGCGCCCCTTATCAGGGCACCATGCAAGGCTGCCGTGAGAGCCATAACTAAGTCTGGCTTGTGTTCGTAATTTACTTTAAAATTCTACTTAACTGTCTTTTTTTAAAACTCGTTTTTCCTTTCTTCTTGACAATAGCACGTATTACACTTTCACAAAACTATTTGATGCATGCAAGCAAGTTCAAAATAAGTTTTTGTCCCTATTAACATTTGTTTCTCCTCTTTATTATTAGATAAAGGAAGCTGGGGGAAGCAGGACACTAAAGTATTTCGTGTCCTACAAAGACGAGAAAAGGAAGGAGAGTCCTGCATTGAAACCCGGGTATTGTGGATTTACGTTTTTTAACAAGGAGGGATTCTCTCCTCCTCTGGCATGCATGCATGTCTGCATACATACATAACGCTCACTCTCCTTCTAAATGTCTAGTCACAGGGCCCCAAAAAGCCAAATAGAATCAATATAGGAGATCTTGATATTGTTCCCCTTTCTTCCTAATGCATAAAGAGCACTTTTTTTGCTACATTGTTGAAAATATCTGCGAAAGTCATGCACGTTTTACACAGGAGGAAGTACCCAGACGGGAAAATGTACGCTCTTTCTGCATGCAAGTAAAGTAATAAGCTAGCTACGGGAAAGTAGGAAAAAAACTGAAATGAGCCAACTTGAGTAATGCTTTTTTGACTCTGCTGAATAGTTACTGCGGGGATGGGCCTGTGTGCACATTGAAAGTCACGCAAGTCGCGCTTTGCTTTTTTTCTCTCTGCTTCAGAGTGTGGACTACAGCGATATTGTATGTTATGTCCAGCATGCTAAGCTTTCACTTCCTCCGCAGTACCAAAGCCAAGAGGCTTTACGCCAAGCAGCTATATTACTTTCCTCAAAAGCTTTCACTTGCCCCTTTCTCTTGTATCCTTACTCCTGGGTACACATTACGGAGAGCGCTCTAAGAATAAAAGTGATCCGTTTTTTATAAGATTCTGTAACAATATCGCAGCCAGCATAATAATGTGCACCTACTTCCACTTTGTATAAAATCTTTTTTAAAAAACAGTGATAGCAATAACACTGGATACACATTACACATGGATAAAAAGCATGAAGGGCTGCGACGGAGAAAATGCATGCATAAATGTTGTATGCAAGCAACAAAAAAAGTAAAGCGCTCGAAAGTGGAAACACTCTCACTATATTGTTACTGCAAACTTCATTTTATTCTTCCTTTTTTTCCTGCGTCCGTTACACTGTTTTTGCAGATAGTATCCATATCCAACGGTACGGCTCAGCGTATGTTTAGGTGTAGCATGGGGAACTTTTTTATGCAATTTTTTTAGTGCTCACTAGCGAACAGGAAAATGGAACTCGCGTAGTCCAAAGGAGCATATAACATTTAGATACGGAGCCTCAGCAGCATTCCATTGAAGCTTCTTCTTTCACCCGTCCGTTCGCTGCTTTTCATATAAAAATCACTTTCTCCCTACTCGAGAAAAAAAGGAATGAATGAGGAAAAGTGAGCAGTGAGAGAGTTCGGAGTGGTAAGGAGTATAAAAAAGTGTCCCATAATCACACATTGCACGAACCAACCAAATCAACGGGCCGAGTATATAATATTATGAAGAATGAGAACGATACGGTGATGATGATGGAAGTAATATCCTCATGCTGCAGGGAAAGTCATGCATATACATACCTACGCAAGGAGACGAAGTATTTATTACTAGAGCCGGACTTTTTATGCCTTTACCATAGATTGCACAAGCACTGAAAAAACTTTCCTGCAAGCTTCCATCTCCAGAAAGAACAATATTTTTATACGATGGAACGCCAACGAAGAACATAATAATTGAACAAAGAAAAACAGTAGCGATAGGGAATGAAGAGGACATCTGCGAAAAACTAGGACTTTCTCATATTTCCTTTATATGAATAAATAGCCGTGGAATATACACATTTTGCTTCTCTTTTTTTGCTTACCTACACAGTAGTTTTTTTATGCCCGGGCTTATTCCCCGGTCATGAACTACTTTCATTTTACTTTTAAAGTTGTTAGCTTCCTATTACTTTGGGATCGACGTATAATAGTAAAATTATACTGCTTACTTTCATCAGTAACTGGGATTATCACAGTAAGACCCTCTTGTATTTCTTTTTTTTGTTTGCTGGCATATTGCTGCATGCCTTTCTCGCTGATCATTATGTGACGATACCGAAACGAGACAAGAGCATGCCAAGTCACAACCAAAACCAACAATGACAGAACGAGGTAATGATATCGGATTCTGAAGTGAATGTGTTCATGCACGACACGAAACTCTATTATTACGACGATCCTTGCAGCATATTTTCTCTGTTGTATACGCTCATCGTCAACTAAATGAATATCTCTGTACTAGGACCTTTTTTTATATATTCTTTTGAGAACTTCAATGACAACTAGAGAACCAGCTAGAGAATATTTTCCCTTCTTTTATGCCTCTACTTTCCCCACATTCCTTTTTATCTAATGGTTTCATCAGTATGGGTATCTGAGTCTGGTGGAAAAATGGGAGAATGGGAATAGCGCACAGCGAGCTGAAGTGTGGACCCCCTGATATGCCAAGAAAGTGAATGAAGACAATTTAATGACATATGCATGAAGGGTTGACATTATAATCGCTCATATTTACATAGTTCCCTTGTAAATGCGTGATAGCGAGCTTTACTAGGGGAGAATGAAGGCTGTCCTAATCATCTTTCATCAGGAACTTAAACTGGAATGCATAAAAAAAGCTCGCAAGCATGGAAAAAAAAGCTGAAAGCCTCGTACAATGACTATTGTTAAAGCTCTCCACTTCTACTCACTCGGAAAAAAAGGCTATATGGTGGGCTATGTACAATCTGCTGGAACTTGAGTGGCGTTGTTTCCTCGTATAGTTTTTATTAGCTTTCACTACGTACTGCAAATAGTACAGTGCTAGTGATGTTGTGGCACATTAAAAAAAATTTTTTGGTGAGAGAAGAGGAGGATATTGCATAGGATCAGTATCAGGATGATGACTCGGTCGTACGTGACTCTAGTTAATATTTTAGGACGTTGGATGTTTGTCGTCAAGATCAGGTATGGAGGACGTGAGTGGCATCAAAAATGCCTGGCCATTATCTTTTTTTGCATGGTAGAACCTTTTTTATGTTGTTTTCGCTCCATATACTTCATATGTGTTGTTTTGTTTTTCTCATCTTCTTTTCGGTGAAAAGGTGAAGGTTAGAAGATTCTGGGGAAAATAGTTTGGTGTTGAGAGGAAAGTGCGCCTGGATTTCAGAGAATTTGGGAGGGCGGATTGGTGGATTTTTGGTGGACAGCTCTTTCACTCGCTATACTTTGTTTGCAGCTTGAGCTTATACAAGGCGAAATAGGCAGCTGTACATTCCAATGCATCCAGGCCATTTATATTTTACGCTGCACTCAAAATTCAGCACCATAATGCGGGAGGATGCATTTCGGTAGGGTTTCCAGTTTACATTAAGGATAAAATTATTAGTTCATAAATATTCCTGGTGCGGAGTCCGGAGGCGTTGCCAAGCTGTAGATCATGTTCCCCGGTGAAAAGTACCCAATGGCGTACTGCATTTAGACAAAAATTTTGTGTACCCAGATGAGCAAAAACAAATTTTCATTGAAAAGTAGAGCCACACGTATTTGCCAGAGTATTTATGGGCTTTATAGAGTGCTGCTTATTGTTGTTATGTCACACAAGTATCGCTTTGCATTAGCATTCGGGTAGAGCTCCGTAATCATTTTAGTGCACGAAAAGGTGCATGAACTATAACTGCGGTTGAACAACTTTCACTTTGCTCTTCAAGTTGCACAAAAGAAATTACGGTTCTTTCTGAGCACTTCGTGACGAGAAAGTGTGACTTTAGGTATACAGTCTAGGACTGTAAATGAGGTTGGCCACTAAAAAGTAGCAGAGCTTAGGGGGGTGCATTCACAGAATTATAAGGAGGAATAAAAAAAGGAAACGAGGTAAAGGAAACAAAAAAATCAAATTAAAAGAAGTTGTTTAATTTCTCATAGGATGGAAGGCGAAGTGCCTCAGCGGATATATGTTGCGTGCAGAGCACAGTGTGAAAAAAAGCAGGGCAAATACCACTGGCTAGTCGAATATGCAAACAGGTACGTATTAGCAAAATACCGCTTTCTCGTGAACTCAATTTTGGCGTTTTTTCGTTTCACTTATTTACAAACAAAAAAAAATTTACATGCTGCACATTCCGAGAAAAAAATGCAGGGTATGCACCTCACATCGCCGCGTCGTACGCGTCAAGTGTATGTTTATAGGAAAAACCAATACTTTTGCTGTAATAACCTAAATACTGGAACTGGAACTTGACTGGATACTATATTTTTTGCTGTTCCTTTCTTCTTTCTTCCTAGCAATAATCGCACCCTCGAAGACGGTGAAAGGTGGTAAATGATTGCATCACTCTTTCTCTGCCAAAACCACAACTTTTGCGGGCAGCTAATGAATCCCTTGCAAAAAAGTTGTCGGATAGAGGAGTGGAAAGTTCATAAATCACTTGTTTTTCAACTGTTGCCGAACTAAAAAAGCAATTCCATAGTGGCTGCTCTGAACAGCCTACGCAGACGGAGAGTAAAAAAAGCAAAAATTTTCACTCTCCTGTCACGACTCAGCGAAATAAAATGGGTTCAATTTAACTAGATTTTATTCCTAACAAAAACATTCCCTCGTTTAATATTTGTAAAAGTTCCGACCGTAGTGCCTTGTTTTCTGAAGTTTAATGGCTGTTCCGCGCTGGATTTATGAATCATCCAAAATTCAGCATAAATGCAACGCATGAGTATATGCCAGGGCCAGATGGTGAATCAGAAATTCAAATTTTTTTTTGCAGAAATAAAACCATTTCGAAATTTGCATGCAATAAATTTAATGCTTTTTATTCAGCTCAGTTTAACACGTACAATGCATAATATGTAATGTCAATGACAGGGCAAAACTGCTCCTACTTTTTAAGTTAACTCCAGTCTCCACTAGACCAAAAACATGAGCATTGTATAATAGAGTACCGTGTTTGTTGCAGTAGTCGTAATGTTAAAAGGCTATATTAGGTGTACGTGCCACTCTTATAAGATTGTGTTTAATGTACTCATACAAGATAAACTGGAGAAAGGCACGTTATCACATGACAAAGGCAACTGAAAGTTATTTTCGTTGTGTTGTTAGGTGTTTTATCTCAGTTGATAAGGCATACAAAATACAAAGATTGATATGCAGCATATATTACTTAATTAGCGCTAGAGTTTTGCATGTGGAGCAGAGAGTATGTCTTTTTTTGTTAATCCGCTTTACAATATTTATCCACGGCGTAATAAGAGGATAGTTGCATTAATGAAAAAGTTTCCAGGCGCATAAGTTTCTGAATGCAAAGTTTACAATTACAAGTCATCATCTGAATCATACATAGCTTAAGTTTTTTTTGTAGGAGCATAATTTTTTTCCGAGAACTTAAAAAAATGACGGAGAAAGAGTTTTTTTTCCAGAGTTTCCACACGATAGACTGAACTTTTACATTCAGCCTACCATCAGCTATCCTTCCTGTTCATGTCTGAAATGAGAAATGGGGAAAAGGCGTACTTTTTATATGTGCGCTGTTGCGATCCTCGTGCCGCAGTACAATTAGTCATCATCTGCTGCCCGAGTTGGCGTGGTCGCAGGTGTCCTACCATCATGCTGCGAGGCAGTCCCGGATGTCTCATCATCCGGAGGCACCACACGAAACTCCAACCCGCTCGAATTCCAATGTCCTTTGTTAGGGTTCCGAAAGTCGTCGTCATCTTCTGAAGCGTATGGCGGAGGCACTACAATATTTTTTATGCGCACATAAGGTCAAAGTTGTCTAAAAAAAAGTAGGACCAACTAGATTTATAGAAATGTGAAGCCATTTCCTCCACGCAATCTGCTAAGAAGCTAAAATAAGTTTGTTTTTCGAAGAGTTCTTACGTGTCTCCAGGGATGGAACTCGAGTAGAAAGTTGGGAGTATGCAGGTGGTAATGTGAAATTTGTAAAGCCAGAGCATTCCGAGTGAATGGATGAAGTTGATCCTCTTCTCGCTGGAAATCGGTTATTGTCCCATACGTTGAGACTATTTGCTGATACCATGAGTAACTCAATCGGCTCTCTGTGACTTCCTATGAATATTGGAAGGTCCCCTTTGACAATTCCGTAATCCTCTACTTTCACCTTAAACTGAGAACACAGAGTAAAAAGTACTTTTATCAGATCATAGCATTACACAAAGGAAACAATGCAAACAATGCGCACAAATCATATTATCATATTCCACACTTGTCCCAAGTCCTACTTACTTGCAGTAGATGTGAGACAGTGTACATGGGATGAATACAGTAAGAGGGGGACGCTCCTTTGTGGACTCTCAGGATGCCTGTCCACACCGTTTCCGTCGCCACTTCAGACACTTCATTCATTATGCTATCAAGCTCTGCCAGAGTCGCCTTTTTTGCCCCGTCAACATTATACACGATTCGTTGCGTCAAAGTAATCCACATTTTAATTGGAATACACTTTGGATTGGCAATGCACAGGGTAAAAGGGATGTTCTCGTTTGATAGGTAGCCGCAACTTTCCAGATGCAGCGTAGCCGATATGATTTTCTTACTGGAAAATATCGACTTTTTCAGAGAACGCTCTATTTCGATAGGCTTCAGGGCATCAGTGTTCTGCGAAAGATTATGATAACCACCAAACTGTAAAATTTTCTCGCCAATCTGAACCCACTGGTTTCCATTCAGCATGTACGCTACAAGCTTATAGACCAGGCTGCCGTAGCTTGTTTTGAAGGGAGCAGGTAAGAACTCTTCCCGTGGCTTGGAGGCTAAAGCGAAATCTATTGTTCCCTGCTGGCATTTCATACGAATGCTCTGGAGCATCTAGAAAAAAACCAGCATATCATAACTTGCACATTTGTATGCGCCTATATCCTCACACTGGTATTTACTCAATATTTTTTTATTAGGTATGCAGCTTATGGGAGCGTAAAATAATAGTGTGCTGGAAAATAATTAGAAAAAGCCAACATAACATCTTCTTATATAGTCACGTAGCTGTCGTTAGCGCATCTATTAACTTAATTACCTTTCTGCGGCACTACGTCAACAAGCACAGGAGACTGGAGGTATGTATCGTATGGCTCCAATTCCCCCGTTCCCTCGAGCAAATTGTCATACTTTTTGTGAAAACTGACCCTATTATCCAACTTTGTATCAAATTTCAGCGCACACTGAGCCTCCAGTTGAATTCGTACTCCTGGAAGAGCACACCACACAAAAAATTGCATACTCAGCTGCTAATTGAATTTCCAGTGTAATATCATCATTAACCACTGCACCTCTCAACACGGGTGGTATATGAGAAGCTCTTACCGTTGTGATTAACCGGCCATCCTAGATCTATTGCGAGCTGCCCATTTATCTTTGCGTAGGGATGTAGCGTTGCATTGTCTATTACTATCACTCCGTTAAATAGACATCCGAAGCTTTCCCACTTGCCAGGCATGCAGGCACTCCTACGAGCCCCTGCAACTCCATACAATGCACCAACAAATGACATGCCGTCCTCCTTTTCCTCTTGATATGAGAGATGACAAGATAAATGGTGTGACTCTTTAGGAATTTTAGCCTTTCCCGCAGAGTTGAGTGGAGGAAATCCTTCACTTTTTTATAGACCTTCAGTTGTACTGGGGTGGCAGCTCAATGTCAGATCATAAACTATTCACTGTTGTTTACACGTTCTTTTGCTTACATTGACGAATAGAAAAAAAATTGTCTTTATTACAAGGCTAATTTTTTCGGGAAAACAATAAACGCTCGGCAGATTAACTCCATCAATAATTGAGCAGGCGAGGGATATCAGTGCAACACCGGGCAGGGTATACTGTGCATGGTGCCAGTTCAAACTTTATAATTTACTTAAAGAGGAAGTGAAATATGATGCCCGTCTCACTAAAGTCACTTGGAATTTTGCAGAGCTTTAGGCACACACTTTTGCGGAGCTCCACTATCGTAAATGGGTGCAACATTGATAAACTGTGCTATCTCCTCTGCTGCATAGCTCCACTATAAGAGATGTTTTTATCAAACTGGCGCAAACAAATTTTTCCTTTTCACTCTTGCCTTACCCGTCTTCCCTTTTTCCTGCTCCCTTTTGTGGAGGCGGAAAAAGCTCTACAAAAGGGGTAGATATAGTCGTATCCGCATTTTCTTTTTATGTGTGGCATTTACAGCAATACGCAAGAATTTTTTTTTTCTTCAAGCAAATTTCACAGCTAAGATCCATGAATATCAACAACGCTATCGTTTTACTTATTGATGATAAGTAATGGCCGTGTGTAAACGTGCCTTCATGCACCATCTATTTACACAGCTCACACAATCCATAAGAATGAGGCAGAAAAAGCAGGAGCCGCATTGACAACTCTCTACTTTCTTGGACTCTTCCCTAAAAACTCCAATATTTTTTTAGCTTCTAAAACTAAATAAAAAAAGTTTTGCGGGAAAATTTTTTATTAGCGTATGTGTTTAAATACGTTTATATATCGGCACTATTTGTTTTACGTTGCATTTCCTCCGGGAAAGGAAAAAGACGAAGTTTGCATGCACGATTTTCAATGTTTTTCCGATCAATTTTTCGATTCAGCGAAAACATTCCAAGGTAATTTTATTCCTTGTGTACCTTACCTTCTCGCGCCACCACCATTGCTACATGCACGTACAGTTGCCTATACATTGATAAAACATATATTCCGTCTGGATATTACTTTTTTTTTGGCTTTTTACTATCCAATCCACATTTGCCAAACTGCGGCATGTTCAGTCTTTATTTAAAAAAAAAACAGTTGGAACAACTTCCAACTGCTTCCTCGTACTGTTAATATGTTATTATCCGCTACCTACTTATTCTCTAAAAGTGCTCCCCATTTTTGTGGGCAATGACAATTTTCCGTCACAATGATTTTGGACCCTTTGTCACTGTCAATACAATAAGATTTTCGCCACATGTAATCGTTCATAATGTCACCTTCGACTTCGCGTTTTCCATTAGCCTGTCCACTCTCGGTGAGTGCTAGTGGACATGTAGGCGGGCAAGCGTGTGTACATTCTATAAATGTAATGGACTCAAGTTCATAATTCCAAAGTGGGAGTACCACACTCCAACTCCAACCGCTATGGCATTTTTTTGGGTAGGCACATGTTTTATATTTTTGTGTTGCTTATTCTGGTTCTGTGCGGGTATTTTTTTTATCGGCTTCTGTAGCAATTCAAGATACGGTTCAAGGGAGAAAGCAGAAGCAGGAAATGAGTGTGCAGAGGACGTTTCGCCACACTGCGACAGATGTTTTCTATTGAACTTTTACTATTCCTTGCGATTAAAAAGATAAAAGGAGAGGGAGTCGAGAGGAAAATTCCTTTTCTTGGCAGTCCTCCTCCTCCTCATAGAGCAAGATTGAAAATGAATGATAGCTCTGCTATTGTGTATTGATAAATGAACTGGGTAATTGAAAAATTGGAAGAAAGGGAAACCACAAACCTCCATACGTGATTACCTACCCAGTACATACATATTTTTTTGTGCGATGCCTAGCAGGATACTGAAATCAATCAATAGAAAAAAGTGGTATGAGTACTTTCCACTGAAAAAAGAAATAAATTGATATTATTTTTCATGCTGTTGTGAAAAGGGGTGTTCTAATGGTTACGTACCATCTAGGTAAAGGTTTAGTTCCTGTGATCACGTCAACGGAAAGAAACTCCTTTTTTCCCGTAAATAGTCCAAACCATGACATTTAATGGTTATTTTTTTTCGTAGAGAAAAGATACTGACGCATTTTATTTTTTCCAGAAATAAATGTTACAGTATTACATTACACTGAGAATAATAGATAGACAGACACACGTTCCAAAGATATATGAGAAATAGTTGATACTGATATATATCTATTTATATATATCCTGTATTTTTCCTTCCGAAATAGAAAAATGTACAACTTTTTTTGTAGTGATATGGAAAGACAACAAGTTGAATTGTAAAGAAAGAGTTGACATTTAATATTTAGATAGTGTTTCGTATATAATGTGGTGATGATTAATGATAAAAGCCTTATTTCTTGTGTCAACAGTCCTCGGCAAAAATGAAATCAGAATGATTTGTATGCAATGTACGATACTCACTATGACAGTCACGTATACTCTATTAGGTACTTTTAAATTTTACGATTGTACAGGTAACTTATCACAAATAGGATCGGCTGACAGTTACATATTTACGGACAAAAAGTGTATATTTTTTAAGAAAAGAAAAACGCTACAGAGTACACAAGTAAATTACAAGAAGGAGCGAGACTAAGTACGGTCTAAAAAATTAGGTGGAAGGTAAAAGAGACGCTAAATTACAAAATTACTAAAAAATACTAGACTGAGTAGAAGGTGACTTGATACTCATCTTCAAGGTTTAAGGAGTCTAGGTTGATTGAATATCGCTTCTCTAGGTCCACCGCATCTCCGATAATCAGTGATGAGGAATGTGGTAGCGACTCAACATTTAAATCCAAATCGGCATAGGTGGGTGGCACTAATAATAACAGACAAAAATACGTTTATGACGGGTCAACGTTTATAGGTAGAGCGTATACTTTATGAAGCAGACAGAGAAGAGGAGAGAGCACACGAGAAGAAAGTATTATTTACACAGACATATAGGTAAGATAGCCTCAAGCAAAGCTACAACTTTCTAAATCCTGTTATGCTCAAAAAATTGAGTGCAGACATGTATATATTTGAAGGGCAAGAAGAGAAATGTTGGGTAAATTCAGTTACAAGTTTCGGTTGATGGGATACGAGAAGAAAGTTGCGAGTATGAAGGAGGTAAATTCATTGTAGCGTCTGAGGAGTGAAGGGAGCTGTCTGAAGAGGTTGTAATGGGAACGGATGATGTCGCAATTTGCTCCGCATCCGGCCCTTCTCCCGTATCTTGAAGGTGCTCCTCACCGGCGTTGTTATCATCTTCACTTACGCTTCCGCGGGGAAGTTCGGAGGACTGCTCAACTTCCTCATTATCTTCCTCATTAGTTGGCTCGTCCTCATCGGGCTCGTCAATGGAAAGGTTAAGATTGGCTGGGACGCTGTATGCAATGGGAGTCGAGTAAATGGATCGCTGAGAATGCAGAGAAGATTCCGATCCCGATCTGTACAGCTCTCCAGCTTGGGGATCAGCAGAGCTGTCAAGTTGCTTTACGGGTTCGCGTGTCGTACCTAGGAAAATGTTGGCTTGCCCTGTAATAATCAGTTCTTCCAGACTTCTGATCTGAAACTATATGAGCACAGATGATTATTTATGAATGTTCGTTTAATCTTCTTAGGTGATTTTTTTAGTTATAAAATTAATGAAGGAGGCTCTAAATAATTGAATATTATTTTTGGGGTGGGATGCACGCCTACCTCTAGCAGATAGCTCACGCTATACATGGAATTACACGTATACGAAGGCGCCAGACTATCCGGGACATGCAGCGTGCCTGTCCATGGAATCTCTGGTTTTGGCTCATCACATTCATCCTTCTCTAGACTTTCCACGGTAGTCACGATTTTTACGACGGAAGCGAGATTAGTATTAGCTTGGTACTTGACATGCTGCATAAGACTCACCGTCATGTGAAGTGGGATGCATTTCGGATTCTTTATAAAAAGTGTAAAGGGAATTTCTTCAAGATGAAGATAACCAGAGTTCTGCACCGTCAGAGTGGCTTTGACAAGTTTCTTTTGACTGAAATATGATTTTCGGTAATACTGCTCAATAACAATTGGCTTGGATGCTTCCTCCTCGTCGAACAAATTATAGTGCCCATCACATTTCATGCTCTTTTCCGCCAGTTTGACGTAAGTAGCAGAGCTGTGTGATACCATGTAGGCCACAAGCCTGTAATCTAAACTCCCATGAGAATTTTGAAATGGTGCCGGAAGGAGAGGATCGCAGGGGATTTGGAGCTGGAATGGATAATGCCAGACTCCAGAGTTGATGCTGTGCCCTGATTATATTACAAAATATGATATTTTTTTATTAACGAGCAGCGTTTCCGTTTCATCTGCTCTTGAGATGCCCTTTTCATGAAGAAAAAAGATGGGCCTTTTTTTATATAAACTTTCAATACCCAATTTTCCCATTTTCTTACCACAGGGGAAATATAAATATTATTTTTTCTCGTCATTTACCTCCAAATTCAGGTGGAGTTATTGGTATGATTTCACATTTCATCGAAGATTCCAAGTGACCGAAGGAATTCACCTTTGTGTTTTCCAAGATGCACGCTTTCCCTTTGTGCACGGTTGTCCTTTCATTGTGCTTCGTGGAATAGTTCAGCGAGCAGAGTGCCTCCAGTTCAATAAAAATTCCTAAAAGACAGAATCCATCAAGACGCCGAGATGTAATGCAATGTAAACGTCTACCCTTTTTAATCTCACAAAAATACTTTTTTTTATCTCACAAGAAAATTTTTTTTTCCACACATACCATCATGCTCTATAGGAAACTTTGTGTCTATCACCAAGTGACCTTTGATTTTTGACCCTGGCTCAACCATTTCACTCTCCACGCTCACTTCCGTTTTAAGGTCCACTCCGAAGTACTCCGTCTTGGCTTTCCACGCGTAGTTCCTTCGAATTCCTCTACCACCTGCCACATCATGAAACCGAAACTGCCTAATAAGTGTTGAGGAGGATGTCGATCCCAGCCATGCTGATGATAAAGACATTCTTCTGTGTGTGCCTACAGGACATGAAGCTCCCACACTAAACATTTCATGGAAGAGAAAGCTAAATATTTGTAGAGTGTGTCCTCCCTAAAAAAATCGTTTATTTTTGTGTTCGAGCAGCTGTCCCGTTTTAAATCACTACCGACACCAAACTATAGAGTCTGACGATGACGTAAAGTATCTAGGACCTTGTTAATTAAGTGTTTGCCGTTAGCACCCATTACAAAGTTAACACTTGGTGGGAAACGCGAAGAGATTTTTATTGGCTTCGTTATTAAAATTGCAAACCGTCTCTGGAGAATACTGAAATTCTTTATTGTGCTGCTTACTACTACGCTCCGCTACTGCTACTACACACTACTACATGTTGGCTTGCAGAAGAAAAAAAGCTTTGCTCCGAGAAGATCTGTTGTGCTGTTTGTGCAGAAAAACTTTCCCTAGACAGGACTAGAGGCAGGCAGGATGATGGCAACTTTCATTGATAATGATCGGAGGAGGAATGAGGCAAGACTGAAGATCTCCAGTCCTCTACTACTAGAGTTAATAGGAGATGTGCTCAGCTCACTCGAGTGGAAAGGAGATTGCAGAGGAGCGTGCCGTTGTATCCTTTATGATTATTACCATTATTGTGAGAACTCCAGGCGGGGAAAGCGAGTGTATTTTGACATCGTGCGAAATTGACACTAATGCTGCTCCAAATCCTTTGTATAAATATTACAAAGTACTGGGAAAGGAAAAAAAAGTAATTATGCAGATCCAGTTCTTCTATTCCTCCCGATCTCTGCTCTGTTCTGGGGCGATGCACGCCACTTTCTCAGAAGCCGTTTATAGTGCCAGCCAGTATTTTTTTCGGAATTTTCTCCGTAGGTAGTAAATTATTTACTGCGTAGTTTACACTAGCAGTTTTTGCAGCTGTAACCAGACAAGTGGAAAGAGGGAGAGAGAAGGAAAAAAATTATTTTGTGTAGACTTAGAGCAGGCTGGAAAATGAATGATAGGGAAAGCTGGGAAAACAACCGTCTTTCATCCTTTTTGACTCATCCTCATATAAGTTGGCTCAATATATCATGTTATGAGAAAACCGTTAGCAGAAACTCAAAAGGATTATGGTTTTGCAATACAAGTTTAAGTGTGGGGAGAAAGAGAGAGAGGAAAAGATGAAGAGAAGGAGTCACAGGTGGGAATGCGAAAATCAATACTTCCTAGTAGTCCGCCGTTTCCTTATAAGCACATATATAACTCCTGGCTTTCCGTTATTTTTTTCTTGTCGCTTTCTCTCCATCCGCTAAACGATTGGAGAGTAAGTAAGTAACAACGCAGAGTTTTAGAAGTAAAAAGCGTCTCTTCAACTTTGTCAGAATATTTTTCTTCCACCTCTTTTCTCTTTCTCTGGATCCGTCAACCTCCACTTTACTTTGAAAACTGGGAACCGAACAAAAGAGTCCTTTTTTAGAAAAAGAAACGTTCGTTGTTGCGTCTAGTTTTGTACTTTGTGTGTCCACCCGTAGGGCTCTTAAAGGAGTATGCTTGAAATCCTGGCAAAAAATAGAAAAAAACGGATGGTTGGAAGACGAATGTGAAAAGTAAACGAGAAAAGAGACTTATTGTGGGAGAAAAATGTTGAATTTTTTATGATTTACGTAGCAAATTTCCTTTGCAGTGACTTTTAGTCTAAAAAAACAAAGTTACATATGGAATGCAATGTTGCCAAAGGTGAGAAATTATTTAAAAAGGTAGATGAAGTTTGGTTGTGTTAAAATAGCAGTAGGGGGTGGTCTCACATAAACCAAGCTCTGATGTACACGTCTACCTAACTTTTTTTTATTTTATTTTCGCGGACTACTCATCTAAGCCTAGTCGGATGCGCTTTCCACTTACACATTTTTGATGTTCCGTTTTAGTTCTCCATGAATACATATTGGCTTGGCCTTCCATTCCATTTTCGGCATTTTCCCCCACAGTGCTAACGCTAAAACAAACAATGTTCCCACATCAAGGCAAGGCTATGGGCTTAGTGGAGTTGAGAGTTTTCTGGAACTCCTATCTAAATTCATTTGTATACATACGTAATTGTGAACTTGTTATGAAATGAAAGTTTTTTTTTCGGGGGAAGCGCGCGGGGAGGAAGGACAAGACACATAATTGTTTATTTATGCTACTTTATTCCGCTACTCAACTTAATTTAATGAGTGGTAAGGAGTGCACTCACTGCTACATTTTAGTCTCAAATCGATACTAAAAACCTCTACGGAAGGAGGATGGATAGTAACCGTCGAGCCTCTGCTCAGCGTCTCCACTCTCTGCTTTTTGATATGACGAAGCCACCACCACCAACCACCACCAACAGTAACAAGTAGCAGCAAAAAAGCTTAGAATAATACTCTTACGTTCCGTTCCTGAAATTACAATCAAGGAGCCCAAGGTATGGCACAAGGGCTTGTAATTTTGTCCTACTGATCCGGCACGAAAAAAAATAGCTTCCCCTGCTGTACCCTTTTTCCCCATTTTCTGCACAGTTTCCTTTATCCCTGTAGGCTCACAAGTTTCAATTATTGGATGACAAGAAAAAAGATAAACAGAAAGAGAGAGAGAGAGAGCGAAAAACGCTAGAGAAATGGAACATCCTCCAGTCCGCAGAGCTCACAAAATTATGTGGAGAAGAGCAGAAGGAGACATATAAGCAACAGCAGCAAGGAAATGAGCATTTTTTTTCCGTCCGCAGAGGATGCAAGTGTTAAATGAAAAAAGATAGGAAAAATACTTTGGCTTATTATATGTAGTTTGAGCTTGTGTTTGACATCCCATTTAAAATGTTTGCTTGGAGTGTAATGAAAAGGCATAAGTATTTTCTAGCATACTAATACTGGCACTTGTTCTCTTTTCCTCTTCTTCCCTCAAACTTGTCCGCCGTCTGACAGGGAGTTTTTTTCTTCTTTTCCCGGACAAACAACCAGTTTTAATTGAATATTCTCTAGGAACTTCATGCCCACCACCACTTACACACAACACAACACAACAATACACCCTTTTATCATTTTTGGCTCACACGCCACGTTTCTTTGTAATTTTGAGTAAATGCCTCAGTCCTCAAAACAAGATGTGGTGAAACGAAAGTTGATGAAATGGAGATCTGATGTTCCCTTCCACTGGCTCCCGTGATATGCAAGTTGGACACTAAAAATAGACAAATTATTGATTCTGACGGCTACCCACTCATTCATGCAATAAGCAGAATATGTAGCCATGCATAAATCAACAGCTATAGAAGTACTAGGCTAAGCTTGCTATTCATTTCTGTTAGAAGAGCGCAACGCATAATGGCAGCTGCTCAAACTGATTCCGCTATTTTTTCATGGAATTGGCTAATAGTGTACAAGTGGTGGAGGAGAGGAGTACTCTATGGAAATGAAATGATTAACAGCTTGTCCCCAGCTTTAGCGAATCCATTTGGCAGATAACAACCTTGAGCCTGAGAGCAAAAGCTTTAATATGTACGCGGGATAAATGCCATTTCATGGTGAATGGCGAAAATGTTGAAAATGCTTCAGGAGAAAAAGCTGCAAAGCTACATTCATGATCCTTTCAACGGCTTGACTTAATCCCAACGGTCTCCTTACGCTCATCACAGCTATGAATATGCTCGTGCTCAATGCAATATTAAAATATGGGCCATATTTTTGCAAAAAAAAATTCTTTTCCCTTTTCCTACCCAAATTAGTTTGTTCATGGAAGCGAAAATGGCATCAACGAGAAAAGTTTTTTTGCTTGCATGCTAAATGAAATTAAACTTTTCGCTGAAATTCCCTCACCGTCACGAGTCGGAGTGGTAAATAATTGCAAATGAAAATAATTTGAAAAGAGCTGCAAACTTTCGAGTTTAATTATGAATTTACTTTTAGGGAAAACTTTTTCACAACTGTGTTAACAATACACAATGAATGAATTTAATTAATTTTAAGACAGTAAAACGAGTGTTAAAAAGGAAAAGTGCAGTCTACACACAGAAGCACCCCACTCACACTTATTACTTCAAATACATTTTTGAATAGAAAGGAATTGTGTAGAGTTTTCTTTACAGGTTCAAAGCTGCGTCTTAGCCTTTGTAAAAAAGCACATTCAATTTCACTTCGTTTAGGATAATACGAGCTCACGGAAAAGGGTTCCATATCGGGATGAGTAAACACAGCAGCGCTGGGTTAAATTTAGAATTTTCACTCAGACCAATGAGAACTTTATCAAGCGTGCCTAATGTTATACAACGCGGAGTAGTTACTCTGCAGATTGAAATTTTCTGTTTTTCACTTCACTTGCAATATATATTTCATGCATAGAGCCACTTCCTTCTTGTTAACAGCGAAAAATGTCTGTCTGTATCCCTCGTCGCTCTTGACCTGTTTCGTTTCCCGCTTGTACTGATATAACAGCATCATACAGCAAGCATTAGTTTCTACATGGAAATCAGTTAAAATAAAATCTCATCACTGTCCCTATCCCCAGACGCTCCGCTAACTTCATTATGTAGATTTAAGGCATAAAATATTTTCTCTACCGAAGAAATCTCATGAATTTCCTAAAATGTAAATAGCAGGATTTACGAGCAACTCGAGGAACAGTCACAGTCACAGTCTTAGTCAGCATCATGTCAAAGCGGATTCACAGTCTACACTTCAGGGGAAATACAGATATATCGACATTCACTCTCTTATAGGCATCCACCACCACAACCCTTTCAGCACTTAAGCATATACATTGAGAATAACGAGATAATTCAATTTTACATTTCACAGACTCAATTTGCTATCTAGAAGGGATTAGAAATCACATTTTCGTGCCTGGGGAAAGTCAAACACTTTCCCAGATTGGTTGATAGCTCTGTGCACTCGGTTTTCCCGTAAATAAGGAGAAAGCAAAAAGATTTCAGGTACCCGAACTTTCACTTTAATGCGACACAGAAAGTTGGAAAACAACTTTTTTAAGTACTAAAAGTAAGCCTTGAAAGACACATACTTTAAGCATGTTAAATACATACTTTGTACAATTTCACTTTTAAAAATGAACGTTGAAAACATGAAAAAACATTTTTTCCTGTATAGCATTAGTTAACAATAATAAAATCTTTTCATATTCCTAAAAGCTAGCTGCACGTTTGACATTTAGAATTTATAAAAAACATTTTAAAACTTTTTACACAATTATTTATATAACAGTTATGGAATAATTTTTTTTGTATATAATTTTTAAAAGTATGAATAATCTTTTAAGGATGTATACCAAGTAGATTTTTATTAGTATGTTTTCATGATTGACAAACCTGAACACAGAAGTTGAAGGCATTATAAGAGGAAAAAATTTACGCTGCTGATAGCCCGCCAGTCAACGTCAATAACTGATTAAATTAGCTTGGTTCCAGTTAATTAACTTAGTTAAACTACTCAATCTACTGCCAGTTGTTAGGCTTGACAGTGGAGTAATTGGTAAAAGTTTATAAAGTTATAAATCGTGTTAACTAGCTGACCTATTGAACTGACACTACATAGGTAATAGGTATCTCTGTGTTTGCGCTTGACATAAGGAATGCAAAAATTGGAGCGGTTAAAAACGTTGATGATATTTTGGCCTAGCTATACCACCGTAAATATTTAATGCATGAAAATTGTATTAGTTTTAATAAGTAAAAGCGTAAAAGTTTTGAATCTGTTGACATTGAAATGACAAGGTGAGCGTTTGTGCATATAATACGTAAGTGAATTGGCGACACATAAAGTATAAAAAACGAGACATTTTTTAGCACCATACCAAAAAACCGGCATCATCACATCAAAAACTTGTAAGAGTAATAATTTTTTTTGGAAAAGTTTTATTTTTTCTGATTTAGTCGCAGTCACTAGTCCCAGACTCCTCATTAAGAGGAGTAGTAGCTGGATCATCCTCTGGAGAAGGTGATGAAGGCATACTGGGGACTTGTATAGTTATCTCTCCCTCTTCCTGAGTATTTTCCAAAAGATCCACTTCAGAGTATGCGGGGGGCACTAAATTTTTCATGTAAATATGAAGTTAGCTCGTTACGAAAAGTTTTGTGTCGCGTCTCTCGTACATTTGCATTTGGAAGTGGGAAAACAATTGAATTAATCCACTTACGTGTTTCTACAGATGGAATCCGTGAAGAGAGTTGTGAGTATGCAGGTGGTAGACTGAATGTAGTTGTGGCTGAACTGTGAGATCTAACCGAGTGAGTGGACGAGGCAGAGCCTCTCCTTCGCAGTCCGGGAAATGGAACTTCCAGCCCGACTGCGTTGCTCATGAGTATCTGGTGAGTGTCCCTGGTCGTTCCTATATACACGGGTGACTCTCCCTTGATTGTCCCTTGGTTCAAAATTTTGATCTTAAACTTTGATAAAAAAATCCGTTTGTTTGATTAATATATCTGTCTGGCGTATAAAAAAAATTTGGAAGTGGGAACGGTGCATATAGGCGCATACCTGTAAGCTATACGTAACATTATACATTTGATGAGCATTAAAACTTGGTTCGAGGCCGGGTCGAATGTACAAATTTTCTATCCACGTGAGCTCAGATTGAGGTTCGTAATCGTCCTTTTCCTTGGATCCGACCACGGAGAATCGCTTCTTGGGAGAGTCCCGCTTCCCAGTGGCATCGTACTTAATATGCTGCACAAGCTGAACTTGGAGCTCTAGCGGGATGCATTTCGGATTTTTTGCGTAGAGAATAAACGGAATGTACTCCTCCGGAAGGAAGCCAGATGTCTCAACAGAAAATACGGCTTCTACTAGCTTCTTCCTTGTAAACATTGACTTCCTGTATGCATTCTCTATTGAGACAGGCTTCAGTGCATCAACGTTTTCGAGAAGATTATGATGACCGCTAAATCTCATCACTTTCTCGCCTACTTCAACAAGAACGTTATTGGTAGATCGCATGTACACTACTAAGCGGTAGACGAGTGAGCCGCAAGACGTTTTGAATGGTGCCGGTAGATGAGGATTCCCGGGGATTGTTAGTGTGAACGGAAACGTCTCTGTTTTAGTTGTATTATAGAAACCTGAAAAATGAATATTATTACTTCTTAGCTATGTCGATGATGACAGCAACAGTTGATAAAAGCAGAAAATCATTAGAAAATAAAATAAGTTGCATACCCCAGCCCTCAGTTGTTGACAGGTCGTGAAGAAGAATTTGCCGGATAGTCGACTCCTGGTATCCGTCAACCTCTGGTTTCGTATTTTCTAAAATACTTTTCCGCCCAATGTGGAATGAAGTGCGGTTGTCAATTTTTGTATCATAGCGTAGAGCACAAAGTCCCTCAAATTGTATCAAAATGTCTGAAAACAATCAT
>JAHZND010005253.1:0-83783 GCA_027744115.1 Acrocyrtus sp. NNG-2020 | reverse complement strand
GCATTTTATGGACAAGATTCGAATCTTACGATTATCTGTGGAGTCCACATGGTTTTTGTTTTGTGAATTTTTTCCCTTACATATTTTGCACTAGACATTTGTTTGGCCGTGGTGTGTCTTCACCGCACCATATCGTAACAGCATATTAAGGAAATTGTTGTTTAGGAATGATTGCATCAGTTTGCTATCTCCGCTGAAGGAAGGTGGAATGCAGAAGATATACCAAACTTAGGTATGTTCTTTTTAGTTCCTTAAATGTTAAGCGTGCACTGTTATTTTGAGCGACCTTCGGCTTCATGATATCAATTTCATGAGCCTTCACTTTTGCCATCTCTGGCGAGGACAACAGGGCCTCCCTTCTAGTTGTCAACGAGGTTTATTGAGTCTATCTACTCTGCACACAATATCCATTAGCCATAATTTATCAAAAGAGAACACCAAAGGATAACTAGCTAGGTATCGAGTTCGTGTCGTGTCCTATACCAAATAGGATAGTCGCTATCCGATAGCGGATGTGACTCTTATCAAAAAGGTAAAAAGGTAAAGGAGCCTTGGTAAAAATAGGCAGCTTACAATTCTTTTTATCTCCGTGCAAAAATAAATGTTTGCTCATGGACCGCTAGTGAAGTAGGTATGGTCTCTTTTGTGTACTAATGAGTCATCTAGTGGTTGTAAATGCGTTTGCCGTTCTTATGTAAATTCCTCATCCGTGCTTCACTTGAACTTGATTTCCCATGCGAGTTCCAAATGAATCATCGTCAGAGTCACAGAGATAAGTAGGTATCGCATCGCAAAAGGTGATTTGCTGATTTATCAGTTGGGTGATGTTTTCTCATTAACTAAAAAAGTCATTCTGTTTATGTTTTGCGTTTTTCCATCTGCTCGTCAGTCGCCGTCCTCATTATATATTATTACTGATAAAAAAAGTTAGTTTCTTTGTGAGCTAAAAGTAAAGCCAAAAAAAGAGCTTTAGCACATGAGAGTACATGGCAAATAAGAACTGCCTAGTTGTGTATTAGTTTTTGTGGCATTTCAGACTGATTTTAACTTTTGGGCGAATCGCATGTTTTCCAGTGATCTTAGCTCTTCCGAGAACTGGTCAGACATGCGAGTTCCAAATGAATCATCGTCAGAGTCACAGAGATAAGTAGGTATCGCATCGCAAAAGGTGATTTGCTGATTTATCAATTGGGTGATGTTTTCTCATTAACTAAAAAAAAGTCATTCTGTTATGTTTTGCGTTTTTCCATCTGCTCGTCAGTCGCTGTCCTCATTATATATTATTACTGATAAAAAAAGTCAGTTTCTTTGTGAGCTAAAAGTAAAGCCAAAAAAAGAGCTTTAGCACGTGAGAGTACATGGCAAATAAGAACTGCCTAGTTGTGTATTAGTTTTTGTGGCATTTCAGACTGATTTTAACTTTTGGGCGAATCGCATGTTTTCCAGTAATCTTAGCTCTTCCGAGAACTGGTCAGACACAAAAGGGAGAGGTGACGTTCTGAGCCGTGAAAATGTCAGCAATGTCATCACTGACATTTCCATAACCTTTCCAGTTGAGTTGTGGAAACGGATGTGATGATATGAAGAACTGCATCGAGAAGGGAGTGACGTTGAACTCAGTTTTTATGGATTTTGTGTTCAGTGCTGATCGAGGAAAATAGTAGCTGAAAGAAAGTCTATCTGAATAATAAAACTGATTGTGAGATTGGTTTGTGATAAAAGACTGGAGTGTTTCTGTGTTATAAAGTTGAGATATTTTTTAGAGAGAAACTGAGACTGTTTTAATTAAATTACCTACATAAAAAATATGGGGTGGGGAAACGGAAGTGTAACAAAGTTCAAAGGGCAGAGCTATGGAAAGCTACACCGGAAGTATATGGATGCTCACGAGCTGTTCCAGGATCCTTTGTTTCCTGCAAATGAGAACAGTCTCGGTTTAGGCAGACAACTTCCTGGAAGAGTGGTGTGGAAGCGGCCAACTGTAAGCAAAGAAAAACCAAAATGTTTTGCATAAATCCATTATTTCCTTGTTGGCTGTCATAAGGCGTGATGATGGATTAATCTTTATTTCCTGGGAATTCCACGTAATTTGGTACTACAGGAGTTGTGCGAAAATCCGAGACTATTTGTGGAGAAAGCGAACTCAAAAGATGTCACACAGGGAAGACTAGGAAACTGCTGGCTTGTGGCTGCATGTGCGGCGCTAACCACTGTGAAAGAATTATGGAAAACGGTGGTCCCAGACTATAAGCTCCAGGAGTGGGATCCCACAAGGAGTGAGCAGTACGCTGGAATATTCCATTTTCGATTTTGGCGAGGAGGAAAATGGATTGATGTTGTGATTGATGACCTCCTACCGACTTTGGACGGACAGCTTATCTTCTGCCACTCTACAACCGAAAATGAGTTTTGGAGCGCTCTCCTGGAGAAAGCTTACGCAAAGTGAGATATTCTCAACCTCCATATATCTCCATTCCAAAGTCATCAGCAGAAGCGCCAATGCACCCAAATTAGTAATACAGAATTGCATAGGTTTCAAATTTATTTTTATATTACGAAATCCAGGTTATGCGGATCTTACGGAGCTCTCGATGGTGGAAATCTCTGCGACGCTTTAATTGACTTCACATCAGGAATAGGAGAAATGATTAACCTCCGTGAGGGATACTCTTCTCTGGAAAGCAAGGAGAAGCTGAGAAAACAACTGCTCCGACGCTACGATGAACACGCTTTAATGTGCTGCGCAATTTCGGTATCTATTTTTCCACCTTCGTTTCAATTTTTAAACATTTGGCAGTGAAAAATGCAAAAACTTGTACATTTACTCGTGGTATTGCATTGTATTTTGTATTCTTGGAATGAAATGTTGTGTAGACAAGCGATCCATCCATGTTTGAAGCGAGAACCAGGACTGGTTTGGTGATTGGGCACGCGTACGGGATCACTTCAGTCAAGGAGATTAACGTTGCTGGCGCAGGACTTTTGAACCTGTTTAAGTAGGAATTTAAATTATTTCACCAGGATAAATCGTGACTTGTTTGAAGTTTCAAGGAATTTCCTTAAATAATAAAATAATTTTATAGGTCTGGCGAGAAGATCACGCTGATTAGATTGAGAAATCCGTGGGGTTCCAAAGAGTGGACTGGGGCGTTTAGTGATGGGTAAGCAGTTTTCCTCCAATAATTTTTATTTCCCCATTAATAAACTACTAATCAATAATTAAACACAATTTTCCTTAAACTTTTACCTAACATTTTACTAACTGCCTCAATCTTGCATGCAATTTTAGACAACGTAACGTACATACAAATTTAGTCGTGCAATGTGCAATTAAATGTTAGTCCCTACATCCATCCATGCACGCTATTATTGCAAAAAGTATCTGCATGCCGCTATTCCTCCAGAAAAGTACAAGTTTATATAAAAAATATTTTAATTTTTGGGTACTACAAATTAATCGGGTTACTTTTTTGTTTTTATGATGATGATGCTCTGGGGATGGAATCTTTATTCTGCTATTGTGGTTCGCTCGCTGCTTTCTAAATTGTTTTTCTTTAATTATATTTTTTCTACTTGTGGCTGTTTTCCCCAAAAAATATTGTATTTTCCAACTCTGATGTATTATCTGTCGGGTTCTGGTAACTCCTCCAATGTCTATGTTGTCGGTGGTGGGTCATCATTAAAAAGGGTAACACAAGGTGCTTCTGGTGGCGGTGGTGGCGGCGGTAGTATAAATATTACAGTAGCTCCTCCCATTCCTCCAGAAGATTCCGACGACGATGTCGAGGATGGGCAAAGCTGCGCTACTAATAACGAAAGCAAACTCAGGGCTGAAGGCTTAGCTGCCCCCTCTTCTATATCGTTAGGCAATTGTTCCGTCTCCGCCTCTACTTCACAAACACCAGCAGCAGCTTCCATTAATAATATTAGCAATGATAAAAAAGGAAAATCACACTCCAACTATTTTGCATACACTCACGAGCAATTACTCAACATGAATTCCAGGTCGCCAGAGTGGATGAAAATCCCGAAAAGCGAGAAGGAAAAGCTTGGATTGGTTTTTGAGGACGACGGAGAATTTTGGTACATTTAAAATTATCTTTAAATAAAACGTTCAAATTTAAATTTTTACGTTTTAATTAAAATTAAATTAAATTTAGGATACCTTTCGAAGACTTTTCCGCTGAGTTCACAGATCTTTCCATATGCCAGCTTGTTAACACGTCATTTTTCTCTTTTCGTAAAACCTGGGACGAGACTAATGTCAATGGTCAGTGGACAAAGCCACACCGTGCCGGAGGCTGCCCGAATCACGACAGCTTCCTCAAAAATCCTCAGTACTACTTCGACATCCCCAAAGACGATGTGGAGCTCATGGTCCAAATTATTCAAAGTGACCGAAGGGGAGCAGCCAGCGAGGGTAGGCGAACGGCGGAATACAGTAGCGTAGGATTTCATATAATGAGGGTGGAGGATAACAGGGAGCATCGGCTTCACAAGCTGCAACCAAAAGCAGTCACTTCCGATTACTGCAAGACGAGAAGTATGCTCTTCCAAGGAGAGTTGGACAAAGGGCGCTATGTCCTCGTTCCGACTACGTTTGAGCCGGGAGTAGAGACAGAATTTTTAATGAGATTTTACACCGACTGCGGAGCCGTCATAAAGGAGCTCACCCACGACTATCCAGAACCGCACTGGATGTGTGCTCCATTCTGTGCGGCGCCCATGTGTGTTACCGTGATTACTGTAGAGGGTGCCTCGGAGCTGAAGTCAGAGAATACCTACTGCATAATCAAAGTTGAGGGGAAGCAACTCCGATCGGAGACCGTTGAAGGGACCTACAATCCGGAGTGGAATTTGAAGGGAATATTTTTCAGAACTGATGTCTGCAAGCCAATCACAGTGGAGGTATAGACCTTGCATGGTATTTTTGCAAAATCTCGGCAGTATTAAAGTACCTAATTCATTCGTTTGTTTTCCATTTCAGCTTTGGGAGAATAGGACACTCCAAAGGGACCATTTCCTCGGAAATGCCATTCTTACCGGTGCGGCAGACAACACACTAACATCCCAGAAAGCTCCTTTGGTCGGTCGAGGTCAAAAGCAGTCCCAGCAGCATCCTGGCGAGCTGAAAGTTAAATTTGTGACATACAACGACTTGGACGCTGCGTGAGAGACGAGATGAAAAAATGTGATTTGTAAACTACCATAAAATTTACACTTTTATTCGCAAAAAAGCCTGCATCAATTCCTTTTCAATTACTTTTTGCTAAAAACTTTATTTTGTAAATACTCTACAAAAATACACAACTTTGATTACTTCGAGATCTTTCTTCCTATGACTGCGAGATTTTATGCGTTTATGCCAAACATAAACTATTTTTTGCTTTGTACCAACCATAAAAACATGTGTTCTTTTTCGCTCTGTTCCACAATTTACAAAGTTTTAAAATGGAATAAAAATGTGAACAATTTAAAAAAGAAAGTCGTGACTCGTGACTTTTATATGGGATTGTGTTCGTTGTCTACAAAATAGTTATGTTCGGAGGCGCAGTTCACAAGCAAACTCCTGGGCGGCCTGTACTCCCTTTGTCCAGCGTAGATGAAACTTGCCTCCATACACAAGTCCGCCCACATTTCGGTGTGCTCATTGTAGAACTCACCCAATGTAAACTGATATAATACGTTGTCCTTCGGGCTGATCCTGCAGACAATCAGATTTTTAAATGATACTAACCCAAACTCACACTATCATCATTCAGTTTTCATAGTCAGAGGAAAGGTAATAAAGTAAAAAAAGACAAGTGCTAACCAAGTCTCTCGGAGTGGGATCAAATAGGCCTCGGTGTACATCGCAAAGAAACGGGATGTGATAAGCGGAATCTTCTTCTCGTACTCGGGCATACAGTAGCCCATCACAGTTACAAACATTTTCCAGTTCATGTCAACTACGAAATTGTAGCTGAACTCGGCATCAGACTGTTCCTGATGTCGGACGATGTCATGCGCCATCTCCTTATCGGTTCCGGGAAATCTCACAAACTGATATTCCCCTGGTGCCTGTACAGATATTTAATTGCAATTGCAATTGCATCATTATCATTTGACCTCATGTTGCCAATGATAGCAACTAATTATTAACAATTTACCTTCTCTCGAAATGACAATCTTCTCACGTTCCTCTTGCAGTCGGTGAGAGCAAGTCTAACCGAATTCCAAAACGGATCCTCGTCATTGTAATCTAAATGAGTAGTTGCCCCCGCAGCCCCGAGAATTTTCAGATTTTTCACTGTCTTATAATTGAGGCAGGTGTCAGTCTGTAAATCTGTGATTTTACAGCAGATATTTTAGAAATAATACATCTGAGTAATCTAATTCAAAAAATTGGTTTCTTACTTGGTTTCTTGTTGAAAATACTTTCATTATTCAAGTAAAAAGCCATCGCAAGATTGACGACTGTAGTCATTTTCTTTACGCTTGGAATTCGGTCACAGGTAACGGAAAAAATGTCGGCGATAAAGTCCAAAATTGATTTTTTCCAAAATTTGTTGTCGCCATCTTATTTAAATTATTGAGTTTTTAAATTGAAAATTATCAGAGAAAGTTCGACGTCTACTTTCTCTAGTAAACTAATAATTTATCCTACCAGTCCATGCAGCGTGTGCAGTCAGAGTGCAGAGAAATAAGTTGCATGTAACTGCTTTGTCTGGCTTTCCTTT
Source organism: Acrocyrtus sp. NNG-2020 (assembly GCA_027744115.1). Taxonomy (NCBI): domain Eukaryota; kingdom Metazoa; phylum Arthropoda; class Collembola; order Entomobryomorpha; family Entomobryidae; genus Acrocyrtus; species Acrocyrtus sp. NNG-2020. Next base: position 77,064 of record JAHZND010005253.1, on the reverse strand, counting down.
CACGCACTCCCCGTCAGGCCCCTCCAGCTTTGGCAGCTTGTCGCAGCTCTCCTGTGGGGACTGTATTACCACTGACATGGTCCCGTCTGGATTGAAGTTAACGGCATTCTTTTTCCCTTTCACGTTTCCCTTCTGATTTATGGCGGAGGGGGTGTATGCACTTAATCTCTTCACTTTCTCCACTGTCTTCTTCAACCGCACCAACCCCATTTCCAGATTTGACATTGCCCACAAGTAGTCTCGTGCTGATGCCTTCGCTTTCTTTGCCGCTGCATCAAATGCATCTTTCTTCCCGTCAATTTCCGACTGCGGAGGAGCGGCGGCGCCAACTGGCCTCTCTCTAGTCTTCTCATATTCCTGTTCCGCCTGTGTTGCAGCCTCCATGTCCGCTCTTGCAGCAGTCCCCTTCTCCCCGTCTGGCTTCGCCTCGCCTCGGATGCTTTCCAAGCTGGTGACCTCTTCGGAAAGTGCATTCAACGCCCCTTCAAATGCCGACTTTTTCTCTCCCTCCAGTTTTATCCGAACATCCAGTTTGGCTATTTGCTTCTCCAGCTTTTTTATTTCCTTCACCTTCGTCGAATTCGTTTCCCCTTTCTTTTTCTCCAGTCTCCCTTTTTCCTCGTTGAGAGGATTGAGCACACCATCCAGCAGCTTCTGGAATGCCTCCAGTTGCTCAGCTTTCTTCTTGTTGTATTCGTTATCCAGCTCATCAACTTCCTGTGAAATTATACTGAATTTTTGACCACTATCCTCCAAGTCAAACATTGAAGATCCCTGGCATCTATCTACACGAATTGCCTCGTCGTTTATTAGCGCCAGTGCCGGACTCCTATCCTTTTCGGAAGGAACTACTCCTTTTGACGTCGTTGCTTTATCCAGCAACGGCTGGAATCCGATTTTACAGAGGTAGCCCACCTCCACCTTTTCATCCGGCTCCGGAGTAAACACATGCGGCCTAACTTTTATCATTGTGTTTCTATCCGGACCTTTTAAAAGTGTGCACTCGGACTGACCAATTATCACCAGACTGGACGCGTTCAGGTACATAGACGACATCGGCGCATATTCTGGATCTTTTGGGTCAGTTTTCGTATTCAACTGGTCCTTCTTGAAGAAGTAGGGCGCAGTGAATTTTTGAATGGCGGGTCGTCTATAATCATTAGGATCTCCCAATAACAGTATCGCCCGAAGCTAATAGTAAAAAGCAATTTACAATTTTCATTCCCACTGCACTGCCTGCCACCACAACTTTCGTTAAAGTGTTATAAATTGGTCACTTTACATGCAGCTGAACTTCCATTATGGAAGCGGAACCCTCCTTCGGCTGGACATTGTACGTCTCGCAAGAATGTGAGAACATTTTCAACTGCGGCGTTTCATAAACTTCTCCTAGCTCCGTACTCTTGGAAAAATACATATACACCCTGCAAAGTTATTAATTTTTTCCCATTATTTCTCCTCAAACCGATTTCCCACCTAAAAATCTTTTTAAAAAATCCATGCCACTCACACTCCATTAATACAAACATAAATACTGTTTAAATCAGTCATGTCATGGAAGCCAGGTCCCGCATTTAGAATTTGTTCTCCCCTCCTCGTCCTATAAACTTGCACGTACGGCTTATACAGCTGCTTCTCATTGCAGATATACTCAAACAGTGCATGCCCAAAAAATGGCAAATTCATTAGGAACAAAAGCACCGTCACTGAGCTAGACGACTTGTCCATAGTAAATGCACAATTAATTAATTCAACTTCACCACTTCAACTTTATTTCAGGTTATTTCATAAATTTACTTTTTTTTATTAATATTCATCTCAACGAGTTTTACTTGTCAGCAAAGGAAAGAAAATGTAGGCCATGATTTTACATCATTTTCAGTATACCGAGTAACCGAGAACACCCACATTGTTCATTACAACTTATAATTAGAGTTGATGAAGTTGTGTAATGAACCCATTCTAAAATAATTTGAATTGTTTTGTTTAATTACCTTTTTCTAGTACTAAACAGATTATTGCACTGAATTGTCAAAGGAAAGTGAGCCCCACTTTCTCCTGACGCACATGTCAGATTTTTTATTTGGCATGAGATTTCCATATAGAGTTTGTAAGGCGCCTTAAAATGTACGTATGGTTTTACTCTCAAACTCTAAAAAATTTCTCTACATATTACAATTTACAATATAGTTTTTGCTTAAACAAATAAAATATTGTTTTTTAGTATTTATTTTTTTCATTACTCTGCATAATACTTTCTGGAATAATAAAGCCAAGACGGAAACAGAGTAAGGTATGCATATTTTATGTATCTGTCGAGTACTTCATGAAAGAGCAGGATTACCGTTACAATAATTCTTGAATAAGTTACATTTTTAAAGAGGATTTTGCGTCTCCCAGAAATCCAATTTATAAGTAGCTGCTATAACGTACACAATTAAACTAAATGTCGAAAGCTGTGACTAGTCCACTACTACCAAATTTAGATTTTTTTCGCCGGAGCTACTTAAAGTTTAAAATAAAAAAGTCTGTAGATATTATTGTATGTCTTTGCACTGTTCAAAAACGTAAGCTTCTCTGATAAAATAAACCGTGAACGTTAATACTTTTTAAAACAGGACGGAAAACGTCTTTTTTTAATGTTTCTCCTAAAAGTACGCTGTGTCTGTCATCTAACCAAAAAATATTTTATAGCACTGAAATGCTTTTTACTAGGTACAAAATGCTACCTCTAGCTCTATACACGGAGAGAAAACCGCATGAAAAATACAATTCCTGTAGTATAGAGCTAACATCACTAGAAAATAATTTTTTATGTATATACCTACTTCTGTGAAATATCTAAATTAAATGGATTAGAGAGACAGAGAAAGATTTTTTTTGAAGAAGAGGTTTGTCCAACAAGGAAAAAAAATTCCATTATGAGATTATGTGTATCTTATTCTGGGTTACGTATATTTCCATACTTCTGCTGCCACTACAACCAGATTATGCAAGAGTGAGAGGAAGGGGAATTGGAGAAAATAAATTAGTTTTTTTTTCAAGGAAAGAGAAGGAAGAGGATTAGTCAACCTGTGACTGTGACTGCAACTTGAGAAATTTTTTTGATGTGAGTGGCATACAGATAGATTTCGGGTAGTGCCACTTTTTACTACAAAAAGCAGATAGAGAATAAGAAGAGAAGTTTTTCATCAAAAAGTTTTTTGTTGGAGCTCTTAGAAAATTATTCTAGAGTAGGTTATATCAAGATAATATCTTATTCTGGGTTGTGATAAAAAGTACACTTTAAGTTAATTCCAGTTTTTCTACGGAGTCAACTGTCCAAAAAAAGAAGTTGGACTGACATTGACTACACCGATGGCAATTTCTAAACTTCTATCAGTTGTAAACTTTTCTAGGAGTTATGTCTTTATTTGCATTATGTATTTGGCTTTTTATTAAGAGGATTTTGAAATTGATTCGGGGAACGGGAAATGTATTCCTTTTTTACTGATGATGAAGGGAGTACAGGGCTTTTGTAGATATGAAAATTATAGGGAGCGGGATTTGGGAATGAAATGGAAAAAAGTTTTTTTCTTAATATTGCTACTTTTCTACTTCCATTTTTTAATATGGGAAAAGTTTTTTCTATATAAAAAATATGTGGATGTAAAACATTTTTTTAGTTTCACCCTTTTACTTTTGCTTGCTCAGTAGCGGATATAGTTTGATGGTGGCGGTCCAATGGTTTTGGACCTGATATAAACTTTCTGGTGAACTGAGGAGGGTGGAGCCTTCTTCAGATTTTTCATGAACTTCCTCACGTTTGTCACAGCAATCAGACGGAAAATGACTTTAAGAAAGAAAATGGCCATTGAGATGGGCTGCATTCCTGAGTGATTCAACAGGAGATACGTTGTAACAGCTGCCTCCAGAGCGAGCACCATGAACAGGGTGACAGCTGTGCACCACCACATCTGACATTTTCCCAGGGCATCTTCCGCGTCCTCCTGGGAAAGTGGTGGAGATGGAATTAACAAAACATGAAAACATATCAACATAATTATGGAATGCTACCAAATATTTTTTTTNCCTGGGAAAGTGGTGGAGATGGAATTAACAAAACATGAAAACATATCAACATAATTATGGAATGCTACCAAATATTTTTTTTTAAAATTGATTTGGAAAGGGGATGATTACGTCGTATACTCCACTAAGGAGGACCATTGCCATGATAAGCTGCATGGAATGAACAATGATAACTGATATCCAGATGTAGATGGTCTGGTGTCGGATCACTGTGCAATTACAATATAAAAGTTTCAGATGTAGAATTAAAAAAAAACTTTTTAAAATGTTTTGGGCACTTTATTTAAAATTACCGGACTCGACTGTTATCGGCCCTTTGAATTCTCCACCCAACGGTTCCTCGTGCGTTATCCATTTCACGCCATAAAAGCAGAGCAACATCGCAGCCAATATCTAAATTTAATTACAGACCCATGCACTTTCTCTCTCCAGATAACATCATTAAGACTAGTGGTAAATTGCATGTGTTTGTCAAGGCGTGAAATGTAGGTGAACAGCAAAAGTAATTTTTATAAATACTCACGACATCCACAATCGCCACCACTTTAACAGCCCCTCGACCTTGGAACGGGTCATCCGGATTTGCCATGTAGTACTACTGACAATTTGGGAACTTGGCACTGACGCTGAAAACGATAAGAGAACTTGCCCGCCCGCTAAAAAGTGTCCTTTTGGAGAGAAAAGTCAACGCTCCATTTGAAGCGCACTCCTTCAGCTTTGTACTGCAGCTTCTCTGCTACGCTTTCTGCTTGTCACTCCTTTTTTTATGAAAACAGCGCAACCATGCTACCTCACGAAATAGGATACGGAAAGATTTGGCACCAAAAAACTCAGCATGTACTGACAAAATGGAAATTTTAAAATATACGATTAGAACCGCAAGCTCCTTCTTTTTTTCGTCTCTCTAAAAAGTACACTACTTTTTTCGCAAATTGTAAATTACTGCAACAAAATCAAGCAAAACTAAGGCTAAGCCTCTGGCTGGACACTTAATCCGCACAATATTTCCCCAATATATATATCCTGGAAGAGGCAAGAACGCCCAGCGCTCTCCAACTTCTCCAGCACTGCAGCAGTTTCCACAAGAGGCAAAGTGGGAATGAAGGGAAACGGCAGCGGAGGAGCCCTCCTCTCTCCTCTCCTCCAGCTAATTTGGCAAGGGAGCGAGCTATCACGAGGGCCAAGGCTAAGGGTATGCATTTATACTAAGCCTATTGAGACTTTTCTCCCTTCTCAATTTCCTCGTCCCATATTACAAAAAAAACCAGCCACATTTTCTCTCCAGTTCTCCATGCACTCCCAGTCCCTGGCTTGAAGTGCTATTCCATAAAGCATGAAACAGAAGGAATCTCACTATTTTTATGTGCAACTGTTTGTGCAAAATGACTACTTTCGTATACATCTCTCTTTTCGCCTATTCCCCTCACAATTTTTACTTTTTTCTCTCTCCAGAAAATTTTTTCTTTCACTCATTTTTATCTTCCAGCTTCACATTCCATTTTCAAGGGCTAATGCAAAAAACGTTAGCGGGTAACTATCAACTACTCCAGCATATTAGTATTTTCCAGCCACATCCACATCCCCATCCACATTCACGCAACCACCAAAGTGAGGAAGAAAAGAAACGGGACGGAAGTTGCGTATAACAATAGAACCGGAGATAGGGGAAAAGGAACCCGAGAAAAATATGAATGTGGACCTGGAATACGTCTCATTCTCCCTCCTTCATTTCCTCCATACAGTCAGTCCTGCACTAAAAACCGCCGTTCCCAGCATCCCAGCCTATTTTTTTGTCGTCCCACACATTTCTCTCTACAAAAAAAGATGAAAATGTATGACACGGAAAACGTATTCCAAAAAAGAAAATTCTTTTTCTTCCTTTTCTCCGCATCCCTGAAAAAAAGTGAGTTCCATTCCTGAGAAAAATGTGCTTTTCTACTCAGACCTTAAATTAGTTAAAGTAACTTTTTTTTGTTGTAACTGGAAGCAAAAAAGGAATTCCTTTCGTTTTTTTCCCAGCAGCTCAACCAAATTACGCTGCTCTGCATAGTTCTATTAAGCAGATAAAATCCGCAGTTCTGCCGACTTTCAATGCAAACGCGTAAACTTTTATGGACTCCTCTGCTTGTTTATACTTTTATAGTGATGTACTGCGCGGGGAAAACGAGTGTATCTTTTCCCTGCATCCTTTCTCCAGTGCATATTGGATAATATGAAATGATTACTATTTTATGTAAAGAGTTCCAGTGTCCTTGGCAAAGAGTGAAGGGAAACAAAACAAGAGGAGGCGTCTCTTCCTCTCTGACTTGACTTTACTCTCCAAGTTCACCCACTCAGATAATACGCTGTCTTGTCAATCCCATTTGCCATTCCTTTTACAGCAGTAGATCCCGTTCCCATCAGGAAATTCCATTTATTTTGGGGAAGGACAGGGAAAGCATAGTAGCTCACAGTGCAAAAAAAGCTGCAAAAAACGGTGGTGCTGTGATCAAAATCCAGTAAAATATTATGCTCTGGAATATGAAAATGTTCACAGTTCACATATTTTTTTTGCTACTGTATCCCGACTTCGAATTGATTCGTACATAATGCATCTCGTCATTTTAGACTGCTTTCTGTACATTTTGGAGCCATCCAATAATACATTCCACTTTGTATACACCCACACTCAAGGCTAGACTCGAAAATGGGATGGTGATGGTAATGCTTTAGAGTAATGCGCGTATATTTATTTTAACGTTACGAGAAAGAAATCCATTTTTCTCTGAAGGAGCTCTAAAAATATTTTGGAAATAAGTAACTTTTTGTGAACTTTTTTAAGAGGAAAAAAATTGAGAGAAAGAGAAGAGAGAAAAAAGAGAGGGGAAGAAAGGGAGAGCGAGTTTGTTCGTTTTTCTCTTTTTTACACGCTCTCATTACATCAAAAGAGAGGAAAAGTACCTGTACAGGGTCCATTATCCTTAACTGTAATAGTATTTTTCGGAGCAGATTTTACCCTGCTACAATATAAGTTGTTCCCCTTTTCCCGGAGACTTCGGAGTAATTCTCTTCTTGTCACTTGGCTCTCCTTCCCATTCATCAGTTTTTATAGTTGTGCTAAGAGAGCCGTAAAAGTGTTCCCATTCTTTACTTCCCTGAAGGAAGGGAACGGAAAAAATAATAAATCCATTTTTTGCACTTGGCTTCCCCGTCCTCCTTTCCCCAGTTACTTTTCAATTTTTTGGAATCTTTGAAAAACGACGCATGGATATTGCTATCAGCTTCTGGGAGCCTACTCAGCAAAAAAAATTGTATGTGATGTTGATGGCAACGGCAAAGGAAAATTGCAGGAATGCACATAAAGCTTATCCGGCCTAGATATTGTTATCATCAACAACAAATTTTTTGCGATAAGGTTGGGAAAAAACGTCTCATAATTTTCTTTTGTAGAGAGTAAACCAAAGTCAATTTTAAAGGGAAAGTTTCCTTCTCCTCTCTTTTTCTCCAAAAGAGACAAGGGAAAAAATAATGTTCCAGAAGAAAATTCTTTTTTTTCGAAAGGAGTTTTTAGTGGAGCGAAAAGTGATGACATAATTTATGAGAAAAGTCGAAAAAGGACTTTTTGGTTCAGCCTCTATATCCACTCTAATAATAAAAACGAGGAAGTTCTCTTCCACCTTCCTTTATTTACGCCACCTCCACATCCACCTCCTCCTCCACCACCACGAAACTATGTGTGTACAGAATGTTAAAATAAGGAGACGTCTCTCCGTTTCCAGCGACATGATATTGATCTCAATTCGGAAATCACGGATTTCCCCGACAAGCTTTTACTTTTTATGGGAAATGCTCAAGTGGTATAAAACGTTTTTTATTGTGTTAAGCTCTTCCAGTTTTGTTTCTAATATGATGCACATAAAACTAGCAAAACGGATTATTTTGTGCTGGTCAAAATATCTAAAAATATATATAAAAACGAATTTCCCTAGTTCCCCTACCTGCTCCCCATTTAAGTTTTTTCACATCCATGGCAGATATTGATCCCTGCAGAAATATTCCTTTTTTGCTCTCTCTCTCTCCCTCTCTCTTTCTCTCATGTTCCTCCTCTTTCCAACATATTTTTCCAGTCGTCTGCGTTTCCCCAGTCTCTGTTTCCCTTCTCTGTATCTTCTGCTTTCACTCTTCCTTTCCGTCCGCTCTGTCGTTGTGATCTCGTCGCATTGCCAAGAAACGGCTGTTTTCTTCCAGCCCTGCAGACTCCTTCCTCTTGTGAAGGAATGATGGGCAGGATGAAAAATGTGGTGAGAAGGAAGAAAAAGTGTTTAGGAAATGGCATGTATATGAGATGAAGAGACAACGTGGAGACAGCAGAAAACAGCGGAGAGCGGCTGTGAGGGGTACCCTAAAATGCTTTTTTATGGGAGGCTTCGAACTTTTAGTGGATAGCCTACACACGAGAGTAAAAACTAGAGGAACTGCTTCCCAGGAAAAAAGATGAGGTGAAAGGAAGGATGACTGTGATGATGGAACTTTGCCAACAAAAAAATTAGCTTTCACTTGTTAGAAACTTTTTCCCGTACTTGTGTTGTGTTGTGAGAGTGTGTGTCTGTATGCATCCTATTGATCCACTTTTTTCGACCCTGTTTGAATTGCCAAACAGTTTGGAGTAGGAACTGGCAGGAGAGTCAGAGAGATAATGTAATTTGGGCTTGTCGAGCAGACCCCTGTCTCGTAATTAACTCGTTAATTGAGTGAAATCCAGAATGTAAACGAATCAAGTTCAGTGCTTTCCACATGTGTGACGATCCAGAGTGAAGTGGGAGTGGACGCAAAATCTGAGTTCCAAATGGAGACCCCGTTACACCAGAATAAAGGATATCGGTTATGGTAACAGGAAATTGATTAGGCTGCGTTAGTGATAAATTAATTACAGGGGAAAAGTAGTCAGGTTTAAGTCTCTTTCGTTTTATGTTCGTGCTGTAGCCTTATCGTGAACAACGAGTGCCTGTCTGTGATATAAAAAATATTTTTTAAGTTCATCAGGTTGCATCTAAGATCATTCTGAGGATTTCATAGTTCCTTTGTTGAATCATTTTAGCAGTTAAGCTGCAACTTTTTTATAATCAATTTTTTCTCTGATACTTCAATAAAATAAAACTAACTTTACAGTCATCCAACAGAAACGAATTAACTAGCACTCGGCTTTAGCAAAGTCTTCACACAACAAGAGACCGGAAACATATCAGAGTTTGTGCGATATTCTAAATTTTTGTCGGGAATCACTACACGGAACCACTCTAAATGAAGTATACTGACTAAGGTAGCGAAAACGTAAAAATTTGTTTGGTCATGTTAGCAAAAGGTTTTCACACTTTAAGATGACAGTTGCGAGCAATGCTACCTTAACGGGAGGAATCACGGTCAAGGACAGTAATATGAACTGGCTTCTGTGTACATTCACCAAGCTCCGGAAGAATTTTGACATTTCCTGAAATCGAAAAAAAACTCTCGTGATTTTTTCTTTACAAAACACATCTCATCCACTGAAATCCATTCACGTGTACACTGCGCATTTTTATTTTTAGCTGCACTGACCAAACGTAACAAATTCTTAGAAGAAAAATTCAAGGGAACCTTCCGCTTTTCTATTTCCTTCTCTCAGCAAAACAGCTTATTTTTAGCACGTGCACTAGCTTCGCTGCAAAAAATGGACCATTTTCGGTACAGGAATTCTGTCAAAGTCATCTCCTACATTGATATGGTAAAGTTGAATGCTTTTCCTTATTTTCTGCAGTCGCTTCCGGCCACTAGGAGGAAAGAACTTTCACTAAAGAAAGGAAAATTTTTTCTTATTTTTATAGGGATTCTCTCTCATGGTCATTCTGTCCACAGTTATGGCTTCCATTGCCGTCTTTGCACTAACTTTACACGAACAAGGCTTCCAAGAAATCCGAACCTTTCTTAGTAAACGAAGCTCCAGATTTTCTGAGTGTAAGATTAGCAAAACAAAAAGTAATTTTATCAAACAAAAAGCTAAAAGTAACTCTCTTCTTTGTTGCTGATTACAGTGGGAAGAGTTTTCGCAATCATTTGGATCCTCAGTTTCACTTTCAATATCCTCCAGTTCTTTGCAGCCTGTGCATTGCTCAGCGGAACGGATTTCGTAAGAATACCTAATAAAACCCTGCCATTCATAAACAATCCAATATTAATATTGCGCTTGGAACTAAAACTCAATTTATATTTCTTCTTTTAATGTCGCCCAACAAGGTGGAAGAGGAGGACAGCAAATCCATCCAGAAATGCCGGTTTTGGCAAATGACCTCACTCTTTCTTTTTATTTCTTATCATTCTCCTCCTCGTCATCCTCCATCCTCTTCCGCTGCTTATTGGCTTCGCCGTGCTAGAGTTCATTTTTAGGGCTGTAGGGATCTACTTTGTTAGCCAGTTTGTAAGCGAGCTGGAGGAGGAGAGTAATTTGAACTCAAGTTCTGCTCAGTTATGCTACTACGATCCGGAAATTGATCCATCCGAGTACGAGCACGATGTCCAGGAATTCTGAGACCGGCTTGATATTAGCAGTTGTACTTATGTTTTACCAATATAGAACTTATTTTCAGTAAAGCGACTATTTTTTTAGAACCAGCGAAAGCTATATTTCTGCCGCAGGAGGAGTAGCTTACAAAATATATACGTGTAACGCAGCAGGCACAACTGCATAATTATCATGCACATCATACAAAACGAGCACAAACACATTACTACTAGAGCACCAATTAAGGCTAAGCACGTTTCTGTTTTTATTACGGTACTAACAACCAAGACTTACTTGCGAAAAGACAGTGTACTAGTCAACTAATCTGTAAAAACAATTTTTTCACTTAAGCTGTACAGTTCAACGTGGCGCTTTAACTTTTATAAAGTAGCAACTAAACTCCAAGCTACTAACAAGTCCCTATAATGCTAGCCATTGCCAGTTAGAAAAAATATATACCTACACTCAATCTAACTTTAATTTTAAAATTAGCTCAACTATAGATTCACACAAAGTAAGAAAGGTAACTTTTCTGTAGTGCATATTTTAGATTTTTTTCTATTGCACTTCTAACGTAAAATAATATGAGAAGTAGGTATTAGTTTGTAGTTTGTAATTAGGTAAGTTGCAATTTATAGTTTAGAAAATAATAATTAAATTCATATGCACTTATAAATATCAAATCCGGAGTAAATCCCATCCCAGACCACTGCGAAAGCTAAATAATATGAACCGTAAGCTAGTGCATAAATAATAAACTACCATATCTTCATTTTTTCATTTTGGAAATTTGAGTCCTTTTTTAAAAATTAGCCATGCTGCGCGTGCTAATTTAAAAACGAGATAAATATACGAAATAGCAATATCCTTTTTAAAAAAGTTAATATTGTGAAGCAGAAAATTCGCTTTAAAATGTGTATCCCGAATGGGGCAATTCCACGTGCAAAAATTATTGTGGTGGGTATTGTTCCGCGCATTTATGTTACATTTATTTTAAGTATCGAATAAATAACGCTATACTATACTTCCATTTCCAACTTGCATTCAACCCGATTGAAAATACATGTAATAATGGTCGTTACATAAAACCAAAACGTTTTCTTCGCACAAGTCCAAACTTTTCACCTCCACATGATGAGCAAACCTCCTTTCATTACAATTCAGTTCAAATCAGTTGGATGGAGTTCCTTAAAATCAAAGAGGCGTCGAGTACGGCTTTCTTTTATCAATGCATGAATTCCAATTTTTATTTCCAAATAGTTCCAATTTGAGTTTACAAGAAACAGTAATCCTGCGCATAACAGTGTACGTACCTTGACGGTACTATTGTAAAGCAGTAAGTATTTATGTACCTCGGAAATATATGAAGTCTTTTTTCTGCAAAGACGACCTTCGTATATACAAAAGTTAGAAATGCTAAAGAGTAGTATACAAAACGCTGAAGATCTGATAATTTGTTATCGCTGTATTAAATGGGCTCTTGAGAAGTTTGGTACATACTTTCTCAATTGACATTTTTTACTCTTGATATCAAAATCACACATTTCAGAAATTACAATATGAAGTTCAACCTTAAATGTCTAAAGTTACAGTTACAATCGTATTGAACTAATTATTACAGGAAGTTTTCTAGAATTACTTGCACTTAAAGTTTAAGATCAAGAATGCTCATTTGCACATAGAGCTCGAACACTGGCAGTGTTGTGTTTGCTATTGAGAGTAGTAGGTTGCGTAGAATGAGTTGCAAAAATAATTTGCAACGAAACAGAGTTTACCCTAAATTACATTTTACGAGTCAAGAAAAATAGAAAATAAGAGATCATGACAAAAAGTTACACGAACGCATTCAAATTTAAGGCTGCTTGCCCTGTATCGTTAAATTAAAATACGCTTTAAAATGTCATTTCTGCATTGACATGTGTACAGCGATGTACATGAATAACTTATACCACATTTAAAAAAACACTTCACAGTAGTAAAAAAAATGAACACAACTTTCCATCTAAAATTGCTGCGTTTAGTACCTTGAAAGTAAAAATGTACTTTCCGCAGCTTTCTCTGTTTTCAAGTGAGCAGGTTTTAAAAAATTGAACTGGATGTATTAATCATACCGTTCTAAAAAAGAATTTTTTCGTTGTTCAGTCACAAATTAAAATCTTAAAGTAAATAGTAGTCTAGCTACGCGCATATTTTTTAAAAGACGAGATCGAAGCGTTATCGAGACGAGACCGTGGCGTTTACAAAAGAACACAGACGAAGGCTGACACTGTGAAACGACTTAGGTATGTATAAAAATGGAGCAAAAATTATGTACATATACTAGTGGACGATTTCAAACTTAAAATTAGGTGGGAAAATGAGACAATCGGAATGTCACTTCCTGGGACGTTTACAATACTTATATATAATTTAACGGAATCATCGGCATCATTAGTATAAACCACTCCATTCACCAGTTTTATGGGAATCGCTCATTTCGGTAGGAATATCCGATTCAATTGAATTAGGTGCTTTCTAATTATTTAGAAAGTAGATCCTGGAAAGCGTTTACCTGGCTAAACCTATTCAAAACCCAAATCGTAAAAAAATTCAACCTAGAAATGAACGTCTCCCTTAAAAGGTTTGATTGGAAGGGCAACTCCAATCCAACCACTGCGGTCATAGAACATCTACTTCTCTCTCAATTCCGACAAATTTCAGCTGCTCGGTTGGCCCATACCTGATAAAAAATGAAAAGCAAAATGATATTAAAATGAGCGTTTTTGGAAGAAAATACCCCTGAAAATAATATGTACTTACCGGTAATCGAAAAATAGTTCCTCCCCCGGCTGAATAGCCCGCTTTGCAAAGATGCCGATTCTGTGATCTCCATTTACCATCATCACCTTCGCATAGCAGTTCGGGTTAACGGAGTGATTTGCAAAACGAATTTTGTTACCTTTTCTTGTGGCATCCACGACAAAATCTAAAGCAAAGGAAGTAAGTAAAATTAGTGCTCAGAAATTGAAAATTAAAATGGAGTTGAATTAATTTATATGCTCTTTTCTCACTACTCAGCCAACTTACCATGATTTAAGTTAAACAGAAAGCTGCACATATACTTATCATAAACTTTTCCTCTACGATCAGCCTCATCTTGAGTGATAACCTCCCCGCAGTACTCCGATATGAACTCATTCTTTTGCGCTGCTTCCTTCAAAAATATGCCCCAACCAGCGACATCGGACGGGGCCATTAGCAAGTGTTTATCTAAATAAACATATTCCAATTTTAAGCTACGGTCCATTTATTTAAAAAAAAACGAAAAAATTTCCACCACTAAGCCCATCTGACAACTTACGCATTGTTCTCACCACCCAGCTGAAACTGCTTCAGAAAGTCTGCGCTCAGCCCAGACGTGGATGGACTGTCCGGGGAAACTTGACCATTCGACGGGCTAACTATGTCACCAAAAAACTGAGACTTTTCATTTGCTGTCACGAGGGAGCTTAGACTGTGATGTCCATTTACCAACCCCCCGTTTTTACCACTGCCGTTCCCACTACCATTTCCATTCCCAGATCTCCGAGTTGATATGACCTTAAAGCTGTCGTTGCTGTCTTCAGAGCAGTCGTTACTAGAGTCCATGGAGGTTTGCTTCCGCAGCTTCTTAGGACGGGATGTTCCACTGTTGCTGTTTTCAGAGTGCCGGTCGATGGAGTCACTCTGCTCAAGCTCCGCCTGACGAAGCGCCGCAGCTTGCAGCTTGGCCTTCACCTCGGGCAACTCTAGAAAGCAGTATGGACCACAGGGCTTTGTCGCTTTGAATTCGTTGTACTTCCTCTTATTGGTTTGCGCAGGTCCCGGATGATCAGTCTTTAATCCTACAAATTTTAATTTCAAAATTTTAAATTAATACTTTTCCCACATTCTTACACTTATATAGTTAGGGTTTCCTCTTACTATGAAGAAAGCAGTCGTATTTAAAGCATCTCCTGCAGAAGAGTGTGTGGTAAGAGTGCATCGTCTGTTCTCTCGACACCGACTCTGCATTGGGCCCGTCAATATTTGGAGTGCAGTCTGCTGACGTTCCAGCGCCTGGCTCCAGCTTCTCAATCACTTCAATATATTTTTCCTTCAACTCTGTTGCAGTTCCCTTGTCTGGATATATCTCGGATATCGCTTTGAACACTGCCATTGGTGGGGCCTTCGCCTTACTGCTTATTGTACCGTTCCCCCTTGCATCAATAATCATACCCTGTTCAGGCTCCCGCTTTGACGGACTCCTTCCTCTACCGTGGTGCTCTCCATTCATTTGGTCTGCGTTTTTAGTTTCCACTACCGAACTTAAGCTTCTTCGGCTTCCTTTCAAATTCACAGCTGTGGAGGGTCCCTGCTGCTCCCCCGACTTTTTCCCTGTTTGCTTTTCGTAAAGGGCCGCGACTGCCTTCACCAGCTCCACGAACACTTCATTGTCCATGAAGCTCTTTGCATTGTCCCCGTGCACTTTCCCGTCGTAGTTTCGAATCAGCTCTTCTATGAACTTGCCGTCTCGTTCGAGAACCTCCTCGCCCATGTACGGAATGTTGTGAAGGACGGTTTCGTCCTCCACCATGATGTTCTGTTGGACGGGCGCCCAAGTATACATTGTAGGCATGGCACGCAGCGAATGAATAGTAATAACGGGACACTCCTGGAGAGGCATGTCGTATGAGGTAACTACAGCCCGCTTCACAACGGACGACGCCAAGTGGGAGCTTTCTTCGTCGGCTTCCAGCTCCTCGACAGTCTTGCAAGACCAGGTGCACCCATTCTTCTTCCAGTCTTGTTGCTCGATATCCAACAGATCTACAAATTAATTGGAATTAAATTAAATTCAATAATTAAAATTGGTTGAAATTGAACAAGCCAAGCCAAAAGTCCAAAAAGAAATATCGCTTTTTACCTCGAGTTTCCTTCAAGTTTTTGTTCCACGCCATTTTTGCATCGTAGCTTCTCCGTTGCTTTTTCTGCTGGACCAGTCTTTGATATTCAGGCTTCACGCGGCGCTTCAGTGCCTCCATCGCTTCTTGGGGAGACAACGGTGTAGAGCTAGCGCTAGAGAAATCACTGTTCGGGCTAGCATTCACGTTGGAAGCAATGTTGCTTCCGCTCCTGCCATTCCCACTTCCATTGACGTCCCTGCTAATCCCAACGCTGATCTTTTTAGTTTTGGATGCGTCAGCAATAGGACTTTCAGACATTTTCCGCTTTCGCTTTCCACAGTTATTGTCGCCCCCACCACTCCCTTCGCTTCGGGCTGTTTTCCCCGCTCCCCCGGGCTTCCCTTGCTTCCTATGATTGCTCTCATTTCCATTAACGTTACTCCCACTACCCCTCCCTTTCCCAGTGCTGTTTCCAGTGGATGTCGAGCTTCCGGCTCCAGTTTTGACCCCTTTGCTAGGACCCGACACACCGTTGGACGCTCCAGTCTTATGTTTGCTCAGACTTAACGAGGCAAGCTGATTCTTCGCGGAGTCCGACACCCATGGCGGATGCCGCCCCTGCCGATTTCGGTTACCTGCCCCTGACGACATTCACCTTGGCAGTTGACGCTGACGTGGGACCACACAAGTTAGCGTTGTTTTTAGTCATGCAGCGCAGAATGAGATCAAAAGTCTTTCCCCAATAATAATTATTTTCCTCTAACAAGGCCAAGAAAAACAAAACTAACTGAGCCGCATCCGAATATGGCCAGCTCCCCTGCTACGTTGAACACAGAAGACGGAACACACACAGAAAAGTAAATTTTGAGCTTTTCTTCATATAACACCACTGTACTACTATGAACACATTAAAAATTTCATTGTGAAATTGACAAAGGCAGTGAGTGGCAGTCGGAAGTCCCACACGGGACACTCTTCCTATTAAGACTAGTTATCGAAGCTGGAATAAGAAGAGATCTCCATCGCTAATTAGCCTTTGTGCTCCTTGAGAAAACCCATCTCCTATCCTCACTCAACCTCATAATTTACAGTAAACGGACCGCATAGCCAAATCGCCTATTTCCTCTCTATCTTTCTCCCATCCACATCTACAATGAAAAAATGATACCAATAAAAATATTCTAAATGAGAAGGGGAGGTCCTTATACTAGCTGAGTGAATTCAGAGTAAAATGTAAAAAATGAAAATAATTTTATTTATTATATTCCGTGTGTGCTGGACACAAATAATAAAAAAATACAGAGAACAGAGAAGGGTTCGTTGATTGAGAGTCTTTTAGAGTAGAAATGATATCTATAAATTTTCCCTAGAAAACTGAAAAGCAGCGGAGAAGAGGCTACAAAAAATGTTGACAATGTTTGCTACTCCGCTCCTCTCTCCCTCTGTATTTATGTGTGTGTACATGCGTAAGTCAAAGGAAAAGTTGGTTGACTTCATGCGGGTCTGGGTCTGTAGATAAAAACTTGCACACACAAACTGTACACCGAGTACAAAAATGTATGCTGAAGATGGACAAAAAAATCTTAGGAGAACACCAGCACACAGGTAAGAGCTAACAGCATACTCTATTTTAAACGGATGAAGCACACGAGAACAGAGAAAAAACTCTCTGTGGCGTAGTCATACATATCCAGGAAAAAAAATTCCCTTGAAGGATATACTCCATTTACAAAAAGCAAGGCAGAGAAAAAATGGATTTTTTCATCCCCTTTTATTTCAATCTATATGTAGCTGTGGCTCTTCTTTTACTCTTCCTCATACCTACCTGCTTTGTAAAAAGGGAATATTACGCTGCTTTTGTGTAAGGTTTACTATGCGTGGAATTTTCAGTGAAGGAAAATAGAAAATGGCCATGATAATAAGTACGGACTATGGACTCAAAATGCGAAGCGTACAGTTGTACTGAACCTCGTCATGTATGTTTTTTTGGCTCGCCTTGGCAGTGAGAACAAAAAAAGGAGAAATGGGTCGCTGGAGTGAAAAAAGAGAACCGTGGAGATGGAGATGCATGGCCATCAGCCATAAATGAAAGTTATTGTGTGTGCTGTAATAATAATGTAATGCAGCGGGGATTGAGGAGGTAACAAAAAATGTATTAGCTTTTGTGATGGGGGTAGAAAAAGTAAGGATGAGTGGACTACTTCCCCTCTAGGCTAAAAGTGCAGGAGAGAAATGGCTAGGGGGGTAAAAGTGTGATGGCATATGTCACGTTTCTCTGAGGAGGAGACATTATGAGGTAAATCCAGATAAAAATAAAATGAGAGTTTCATCCGTCAAAAAATGTGAGCTGATGTACGGTATTGGTTGTTGGCTGCTACTCTACATCCCTCAACATTTTTTTGGAAGTGGAGAGAAGAGAGAAGTGAAGAGCAATAAATTTTTTGGGCTGTGTTAATCCGGCTATATGGTTGTGTGTGAAGATGCGGAGCTTATAGCATTCTCCTGTGGATTATTTTCTGGCAGGAGAGGACAAGACACTAGTAAGAAAGGAGCGTGAAGAAAATGACAGGAGCACAGCATATTACTTTTTTCCAAGATTTTTCTGCCTTGCTAGTAGTCAGTTGATGTGGTGGTGGCAGAAGGGAGAGAAATAGAAGGCAACAAAGTTGTAAAATGATCATCTTTCATTCAACTTCTTTTATCGTTCATCGTTTTGAATTGATGAAGCTGCTCCACTACATACTGCAAAACAGCCACACAGCTCAAAAAGCTTAGGGAGCATAACAGAATGTCAAGTGAGTGTGTAGTCAGCACACTAAAAAGGATGAGTCCATGTAAGTATTATAAGTAGAGGCGATGTGCAGAGGGAGAAAAATAAAACGGAATGATTTTCATTTTCGAGCCGAGAGAATTTAAGTAACAGAAGGCCTCGCCACTTCTTGGACCAGAAGGAGAAGAGTTATGAAAGAAAATAAAAAATACTCGAAAAACTACGCAACAGTCCTTACATTAACAGATAAGAAAAATGTGTTATTTTTAGAGATATATGATTTTTTAAGAAAGAAATTCTCTTGCTGCATGCAAGCCCAAGATGACAGATAAAACAGTTTGTAGAAGGGATCTGCTTTTATGTCTATCCCACTGTAATTATGATAAAATGAAGAAATTGTTATCTTATTGTGAGGAGGTGCTTATCGTGCAGAAATACAAAAAAAATCATTAGCTCTGAGATCATAATTAAAGCCACGCTAATTTATGCAGAGCTAATCTGAACATGTTTCATCTAATTATTATGCGGTGCATTAGGTAACGCCAATCTACAGCAGAATCCAGCATAAAGAATTCGTAATCATAAGGCAGAGGGATGCCTAATTACTTGGCCAAACTTTCAACCCATAAATACATGTACCTATGTATATGGATGACCAAGGAGCCAAACTATGACACACTTGTTTTCACAAACTTTACATAAAAACTCTAATACCGACATTAGCCATTAAGAAGACACGATTAAAACCTTTTAATACTAGCTACCCTTGTAAAAGAAATATAATGATATTTGACATTGAAAAATATAATTTGTACTCACCTCAAAATATTGGTCCAGATTAAGTAAAATTTTGCACAAGATTAAAAAACCTTTGAATAATTAACAATTACAGATTCAACAGTTGCAACTTCTATTGTTTCGAAGAAACAGTCATTCACTTACTAAAAAATGAGCTCCATCTCCTTCTCCCATTTCACTGCCGGTTTTCCTGTAGAAGATGGGCCTGGCCTAGCTGTAATGGCTGTAAGAGGGAGGAAGCTCTCCACTTGAGTATTTACTTTAATGAGTTCCTGCGAATTAAAATAGCGTGCAACAAAGAGTCGTCACCATGAGTCAACAATGAGTGATCCAAACACGCTGATAAATATAGCATTGCGAGAAAGCGAAACATGAGCATGCCGTTTTTCACGAGAACTTGTCAAAAAAAGGGTTGTGAGTTCCTCCACAGCTCGTAGGAATACCTGCATCATCTCAGAAGAAATAAAAAAACGGGTACAAAGAAAAAATATGGATCCACCATGCAGCAGTTGGACGTTCGACAAAGAAGAGAAAAGGTGTGCTTTGCACTTCTGCACACATTTTTTCTCCCGACTCGCTGACTATTTTTTTTCTCGTGAAGTGAAAAGGAAAACATTTTTGCATTCATAGAAAAACTGGTTCCTCAAGCGGAGGGCATATATATAATATATATTTTACTACGGTTACTGTAATTTTTGCAACAAAGAAAAAAAATTGCAACACAGCCCACAATTTTCACTCCATTCATAGTTGATGTGAGGAGGAACGAGGAGCAGCAGCCTATTATGATTTTATGGGGAAGTAATCGCTTGCAAGTAGCGCTTGCCACTTTGTTTTTGCAGTAAAATATATTGACTTTATCCATCTCTCACGACAAAGCAAATCCATTCGTCACGCTTTTCCTGACACAGCCGCTCCTGCGCTGCACTATTCTTGTTAGCCGTCATTGGTACACGAGCTTCTGGCTTCAATTCAGAGCTCAGACCTTGTCTAGAGAAATGGTATAAAAATCTTTGAAAATATTTTCTTTGTTCTCCTTCACCTCCTACAGCAAGCGAGGAGTGCAGCTATAAGCTGTAGTGGCAATGACAATGGTAATCAGTAATAGTAATGATAAATGGTTTGCATTTTAAAATTTTAAATTTTCCGCTGGTTTATCGCTTGTTACTGATGACGGACGTTATTGTCACGCACAGTTCAACAATTGGAGAAAGATGTGAAGAATGTCCTAGGTCACCAGAAGGCCACATCACCAGAAAAGAATCTTTCAGTTGTAAGAAATTCGAAAGCGTGCGACGATGAATATAAGAAGAAAAAATGTGCTTGTTTTTTTTCCTGCAAGCGTATCTGTTTTGTGAAGGAGAGATAGTTGATTTCATCAAGTAGTTTCGCATAAGCGTGACCTTTGCTTGTCAATAGCTGATTATTTCCAATATAATTTATCAGGCTCAGCATTCGATTTTATATTTTAGCAAATGAGCTACTTTGTTGTTGTTTATGTGCTTGTCCTCCATTTCCGCAAGGAGCTTTGATAAATGCAGCATACGCATACATAGTCACATATAATCCCACTTTCCACCCCACCCCACCACTATTACCGACTACCACTTCAAAATAAAATTCCAGTCTAAAAATAGCCTCCAATTCCAATAACCGCCCACCGCTCAAGGTCTTATCTCAAAATTTTTATGCAATTAGAAGTTGAACTTAGCGGAAAAACAAGTGTAGCCATGTCCGTGTGTCTTTCCCTGAATTATTTTAATTTATTGGGCATCTCCTGGTGAGCTCTTCATATCACTCTGTAGCATCCACATCCGGTGCGCAGCCCCATAACAGCCAAATCTTGCAAATCTTCCATATCTAATCTACCTCTCAAGTCCGGAATACTAACAAACAAGTCCAACTATGCCAACGTCATAAATGTAGCTTCAGGAAGTTAAGGTACAATCCAGAGATATTTTAGGCCCACGCCTAATTAAACTTGATTACGTGGGCAGAAACAAAGTGTTAATTGGATTTTATAGCTCTACTTGCAATTCACCACCGGAAAATATCTTCTGAGAAGAGGAGAGCATGAATGAGTCGCACTCTTATTTAGTCTCTCCTAACAAGAAAATTACAGCTTCCTCCATTCTCGCGCTAAAAACGCGCTCCTAAACTAATACTTGCTCATTTTCTATTTTTTTTCAATTGAAAATCCAAAACCTACTTACTCACAGACAGTTCCATTTTTGGACTTGCGTTCCCCACTTTGTGTTCCCCACTTTGTGTTCCCCACTATTACCTACTTTTTGACACTACACAGGAGTATAAACTTTCAGATAAGTACTTTACAATCCTTCCTGGCACTTGGCAGTTCTTGTTGTCAGCTTATCATGAAAAAAATCGGAATATCTCACGCTCCACCAACTGCATACATCGTGAGCGTTGATTATGCCGATGATAAGACAGAAATCCGTTTTTTTCTGTGAGGATGACGCATGACAGTCCCCAGCCCCACAAATGTCTTCTGCTCGGGATGACTTTTCATTCACTTTTGACACTGGCATGCTACGTTTAACCCAATGTCACTCATTTTTTACGGCCAGCCCAGTCTCAGCTTCCCAAGGAAAATAAACTGTTTCTAAAATGTTCGTAATTGAGAATAAAAAAGTCACCAGTAGAAATACCAGGACAGCGGCGTCATCCCAATCGGATAGGTTGGAGTCAATAGTCATCGCCAGCGACAACTTTTTTTTGGAACAAAGGCGCATATCCCAGAGGTCGTAAAATATGTAATTTGAGATTAGAGCAGCTACGAAGCACGAGCGTTGCAAAACCCCTTCCTGCCTCCTTCCGCTCCTACCGTACCTCTCTGCTGCTGAATGATGTCAACTGTGAAATATCCAATTTTTCTCTGAAAGTGAAATGCGGCGAGTTACAAGAGGTAAACTGATGATAACCCCTTTATCTGTAGGTTGCATAAAAAATGGCCACATAAAAAATGATAATGGTATCATTGGTATCACCACTCCATATTATTCAAGGCGAGTGTCTCGACTCGACTCATGTCCCCGCTGCTCTCAAGTGGGGATACGGTTGCGGATTGTGCCAAGCGGGAAAAAGAAAGCACAGCCAAAAATCGGATGCATAATAATATGCGTCCCCATCCGGTGTCCGACTTTTTCTTCTTTTCCCTCCGTAAGATTTTACGATGACATCAGACAAGAATAAAAAGATTCATAGTTTGCAGAAGGTGTTCATTTCGCGGAGTGATAGCTACATTCATACTATAGAAAAATGGTTGACAAACTTTTCCAAATGAAAAAAACCTGCGTGTAACGGATAACGGATCCTTCTCACTACACAAACCAGTCAAGGGGATTGAATATAGTGTTGAATCTGCGATGAAAAGTTATTTACCGCAAAGTAAGTGGAATGAAACGACCGATTAGTGATGTCTCATATAAATGTGCCAGTAAAATATATGTAGAAAGGAGGAAAAAAGTGCACATGTCTTTCACTATTTCCCTGAAAAGATTAGAGAGCTGAGCAGTATGGGAAGTATGGGGAAAAACTAAGCGGAGTGAAAAAAATCTTTTTTTAATATTACGTGTTTTCAATGTGCTCTCCTTCGAAATCCTGTAATGATGATGGGGAAGACATATGGACTACACAGGTTTTCAATTCAGTGACCTCATAAATTCCTCTGAAATTTTACGGAGCTGTGCGCCCATAGTTTTCTGACTTTCTCCCTGGTTGCGGGTGCTCGTTTTTCAGGAAAAGGGAATATTGATGGCGAGGGAAATGATAGTTTGTAGTTTTAGGTATGTGGAACATGCCAATGTACCAATTGAGAACCATTTGACTCCCATTATTCTTCTGAGGCGAGAAGTGAGCTTTTGTTAGAAGCACCTTTAAAGAATGCTAAATGCCGGGGAAGTGAGTGGAGGAGGAAGAATGATGTCGTGTTGTTATCTCTACTGCAAATGACTGCTTTTCTAAGTGGCTTGTTCGCTCACCTAATTTACGTCAGGTTGGGGACATGCGAGATTGAATTATTGCCTTTGTGTGGTGCTTTGAGAGCTGATCATCCCAGCAAACGGATCTATCTTGCGGGCTGTAGTAAAAAAAATGTTTTCGTCTTTCCTTGGCCGATGCAAAAATTAGCCGTTTTCTGAGAATTTTACGAGAGGGAAAAATAAAGTTGATGGACGAGAAGAGGAAATCGGAGTGAGCGGCTCCAAACTACATTTCTGATTACGGAGCAGCTGTACAGACTTAAATAATATGGACGGAAATAGTACACGTATTTGGAACTAAAATAGGACAAAGTACTTTATCTAAAATGTCACCTGTTTATCACAAGAAAAATAACGAAGAAAACTTTTCACAAAATATTATGTTCACTTTGGATTTAGCTTTGTAGGTAGCGGCCTAAAAATACTTCGCTTTTCATTATTTTCAAGATAGAAACTTATTAAAATTAGCAGAAAAGAAAAAAATTCTGAATAAAAATCAAAGTTTGCAATTTTTATCTGTGTGATCTTTACGAAAATATTATTTTTGCAATGTCATTAACCCACTCCGTTATGAAAAGTACTTTTCCCAGCTGGAGTTAAATGTAAAAAAATGTATGTAACATCCTATATCAGGGTAATGTGATACATGTTTGAAAGTCCGTAAAAAATAAAAATGTTAAATATCAATGCCATATCGCTACACTCTAACGCTCATATTTACCTCGCTCTCCTACAAGTTCAAAAATATCTTGAAAATCTTGAAAATGCTCTATAAAAGACATGCGATACGTTTTCCTCTGACTCCGTCTTGTTGATTCCCCACTTTTCTTGCGAAAGGAGAAAAAAATCCGAACATTTATTGCATATTACATTTCTCATGTCTGCATAAACATATAGAGTCATCTCATCACTATCACTTTTATAAACTGCAAAAAATATTTGCAGTAAATACATTTTTTGGCAGTTACAGACATAGCCGTGTGCCCGGTTTCCCCTCCGTGTCCGCCGCACTTTATCAGTCTATGTTATCCCTTCATATTTCGAAGAAAAAGTGAACGTTATATATGAGCTGTGAGCTGATACTGGCTAAAAAATAATTTCGCTTTTTTTAAATAGAAAAACTCAGTTTTGATTTTTTCCACATAAAATCGTCACATTGAAAGTGTGACTGTTTTAAAGGTCTAATACCGCAATTTTCCACTCATTATATGGGACTTATACGCATATCTTTCTTTAAAATAGAATTTATTTCACGTTTCTGGCCGAATCGCAGAACATTAGCACTGTGAAGACGACACTTGCACTAGCTCATTCTGGTTTCAGCTCATGGATTTATTTTATAAGTTGGAAAAATCAGGAAATAAATGTTTGACCCTGATTTGCAGCTTTTTTCACGTAATTTTTTCTCATCCTACTCTTCAGCCAATACCCCTCAGCATATATAATTCCGGAGACAAAAAAATTATTCTTAATGTGAGTGTTATTACAACCATAACCAGAGGAATGACTATATAGACTGGGAGAGCATAAACAGTCGAAAATTCCTTCTCGCAGTTCAAATAAATAATTTTAATTTTTAAATATACTCCCATTTCCTCCACATATATATATTTTTTGAATGAGTAGGTATATTTACATTTTCGATTTTTCTTCCTTTGTTAAAAACGGCATTTCCCAGACTTTTCTGCCCATGAAAGTGCACTTTACAGCGTACAAGTTATTTTATCGCCAGCCCACACTTGCAATTGTACAAAATATATATATTCTTTTTGGAAGCCATAAGGACCATAAAAAAGCAAATATTAGTGTGGAAATCACATAACGATAACGATTAGAGATCTATTTTAACATCACATATACAGATATTACACCCATTTCTATTTCTGGTTTCTTTTTTTATCTTCCACTTATTTTAGAGGGTGTGAAAATGTACATATATGTGATATCTGCTCTGATCTGGGGATGAAAAGAAAATAACTTGGGAAAAAATGTACTATTTTATATGGTGCGATTTCCAACATTTTATTTTGTAATGGGTGCAGCGCGCGGACTCACATCGAGAAGGGAATTGACTCCCCTTTAAACCCTTTTCCCATACATAAGTATTGTTTTTCTGCTTGTCTCGGTGGAATTTTGGATTTTTCCTCAAAAACATTTTTCTATGCAATTATTTTCCATTTTATCACAAAAATAAGAAAATCCTATCACAAACTTAGATTAAATGTGAGACTGTCTGTTTATTACAAAAATAATATTAGCGATAGCATCATCACATGCGTTTCTCGGTGAAGTCATATCCGTGGATATCGAGACAAACGTTATTCTCCACGGTTGTTTTTTTCCCGTTCACCCACGTACTTTAGATAGCTTTAGATAGTCTTTTTTAATAAAAAATATATATTTGTGGCATATCTCGGATTAGAAAATTTTTTTGGGAGAGAAGAGAACTGAGAAGGATAAAAAAGGGGTGGACATATTTTTTCTGATGATGCTGATGATTCCACGATCCTATATCCATTTTGTTTTGGAAGTGGAGATGGGTTATGTGCACTGTTAAGTTACTACACAAGTTTTTTAGTGTGCGTATACAAGTGCCGTGTTGTTGTCGTCTTGCAGCTCATTTTCATCAAAGAGACAAAGGCGAGTGGCTGACGAGGGTTGGTGCAGTAGTAAAAAAGTGAGCGACTGAAAGAGTGTCTCTTCCTGAATGTGAATTCTGAATTGGAAGTGTTTATAACAGAAAAAATTAATTCGAGTTGTTAAAAAATAGCTCTTTTATAAAAATACTGAAGTTTTTGAAAAGGGGAAATAAGGTAGCAGGAGTTTGAAAAGTTGTTTCCAGTTAGCAAAGAGAAAGTGGAAGTGTAAGCTTTATCGGAAAGGCAGAACGGGGAATTAAGTAAATTCGCAATATGGCGACTGTTGAAGCTCACGGAGGAGGTCTTACCTTTGGAATTACAGGTAATAGCTGTTTGGAGTTTTTACGGGTAATAAATTTTAGTGGAGCAAATCCCATATACTAGGACTTTGGTGCTTAGTTTCCACGCACATACTTAAACTTTGTATTTGAGTATATTTAAAAAATAGTTAGATGGTTTGGCGTTATTTTAATGCTTCGATGATACTGCTTCGGTGGGTTGCTGAAGTAATTAAACATTTTGTGGTCGTTAAATGTGGTATTCAAGGGGAATTTTTGATGATGTCGAAAGTTAATTGAGTTGGTGGTGTGGACAACCCTCCGTGCAAGGTATATGGAAATGTTTCAGAAGGTTTGGTTGCGTGCAAGAGTACTAGTAAATAGGTACTCTTTTTTGTCGTGCATGTACCAGAAAGTAGTCAATAGTCATACATGATTTTATTTTTGAAAAATCTTCCCAAAATTCAAGAATAACGCAACAATTTGAAATGACATATCCTTCACCAGCATGTTTGCTACAACTTAAGAGCTGAACTTTTCTCCGGTCAGTAAATGGTAATGGGATAACCATGTTCCTATACGATCAACATTCCATTAAGTATCTTCTTATGATAAATTATGAAATATGCCAGAACGTGCCAAACGCCAGAGTAGAAACGTTAATTTTAATCGCGATTGTTATTACCTCTACACTTGTTTTATGGCTGCATTTATTCTTCGTTATTTTTATTATCTTTTTTGCTGTGGTCTGTGCCAAAAATACCTTTTAGGAAGGTTGTCTACTCATGCGGAATTATTCGTGCAATAAATTTCAACAGGATCATCACTAATGTATCCGAAAATCCGATCCTTTTCGAGTAGAGAAAGCGATTATTTGCATCCCCACTCATAAAAACCTTGCATGCTCATCTTCCACAACAGCTTTCAGTTACGTTCCAATTTTGAGCCAGTTTTTCATGAGGCTCTCTGCATTTTCTATCTTCTGACTTAGTGACTTTAGTTGAGCAACAAAGTATGATCTCTTTTTTAGCTCACGCACTATACTCGCTGGATAGTGATGGGAGGATTGATGGAATTTTGGTTCGAGAATAGAAAATACGGTGGTGATGATAGGTATCGATAAAATAGAAATTCTCTCGAGGGAAGAACCAAGCAGGAAACGAGATGGCATGAGGATGGCGAATGGTGATGGTTTGTAGTGCGCAACAAAAAATCGCTCTAGTAGTTTGTGCTATGATGATGACAAACAAGGAATAGCGAGACACTTCCAAGTTTACATTTTTCTCGCTAATAGTCTCGACGATGTTCTTATACTGTCATCAACTCAATCTGTTCTCAGATTTGTTGGAGATGAGACGCGTGCTTGGAGCTGAGATGAAGTGATAAGAAGAGATTCCTATGTTTTGGAAATGACTTCAATTGAGATTTTCAAATGATATTAATCTCTGGCTTTGTTTAATATGATCCGTTTCAGGTTCAAAATGTAGGTTCACAGTCTACCTCGAAGATTTCAAAGCGGACAAAAAGATCGTGGAAGGGCTCACGTTCGGCATCGATGGTCCTTCAGAACCCGAAATTGACTTTGACCATCAGGATAATGGCGACATTGACGTGACTTGGACACCGTACGCGCCAGGGCATTACATCCTCAACTTGAAGTTCAACGGGGAGCCAATCAAAGACAGTCCTTTTAAGGTGAAGGTCGTCGGTGAAGTGAACACTCATGGGCAGTACACTCCTCCCAAGAAGCAGATCTACACGGGTAAGAAACAATTTTCTACAAACATTTAAACAGAGTTACCAATAATGCCTGCTCATCCCTATTTATTTATTCTAGGCTGGGCAGCGCGAAGAAAGAGTGAGGCTGCCCAGGGGAAGTAAAAGGGTGAAAGCTGATACGGCTGCGGTGCCGCTCTCATAAAAATGCAGTAGACCATTGAGCAGTCAATCCACCTCCGTGTCTTCCCTAGTCCATCGTAAATATACAACTTAACTTAGTAATTACTCTTGGACAGTTTATTTAATTTATAAATTAGTTAAATAACGACCGTATACTTTTATGAAAGACACACTATTAAGATTTTATGCCAGTTTTTAAGGTGCGCACAGGATGCGACCAAAAAATAATATACCTTCGTCAATGTACCTTTTTCTCCATGTTTTTTTCCAAACCGTGAGGTAACATAAAAACCTAAATTAATTTGTTTTAAAAATATATCTATACTGTTCCCCTTTTTCTCGCTATTTTATTGTACCAGGAGTACCATAACAAAAAAAGTAATAATTTTAAATGAAAACAAAGTTCATTTTTTTGTAGGCAATGAGTGATTTTAATCTAGTCTGAGGAAATATATAGATTTATAAAGAAGCAAAGTGATTAACATAAAGAAAGTACGTTACTTTATTTAAAATATATATTTATTGCTACGAGTAAACTATTCTTATTTACCAATAATTACCAGCTCAAACAACCAAACCTTATTGAACATTTTTCAGTAAAACAAATTCTACTGCTACGCTTCTATCCTTTTTTGAGACACAATTTTTTTGTACGTATAACTTCAGATACTATTAAAGTGTATTAATTACTATAAAGGAATCTTACGCTATTTTGAAATTATAAAACAAAAAAATGCTATTCGCAATTAAGTGTACCTTAAAAATCTTAAAATATTATATGAATTGAGTTTTGGAGGGTAACTTAAAACTTTGCGCATTTTAGAAAGAGAAACTTACCCTATTTTTGATTGTGCTTTGCGAAATAATTTTTTGTGCGTATGCATTGCGTTCTATCAGACCTAAAATAACCGCGTACTCAAACTCAAATAAGTGCATTCATGTAGTATGATTACAAGTAGTGAAAATCTCAGTAATAAAAATTAACTAATTTAAAATAAAAATTGCAGCTATATTGCTGACCAACCTTTCTGGGCATTGTTTTCTCTAATGGATTACATGAACTTTGGCCACTAAGTCATTTTTAGAAATTCACAGTATTTTATTTCTTCCAGCGTTCATATGGAAAACACATTCATCAGAGAAAAAACTTTTTTTTCAGTATGAAATCCTTCACGCTACAGTCGCTCCAGCCTCCATTTCAGTAAACAAACAAATAAGCCTTGGATTTTTGCTGAAAGGGCACATCTGTTCCCTCTGTCATGCTCGGCTATTTCTGTTACACTTTTATGGGCTATACTGTGGTATCTGTTTATCTCCAAGAACGGTTTTATATGAACTCATCAGCCATTTAGTTTACTGTCATTCAGTCGAAAGAAGACTTTCTTTTGATCTTTTTCACAACACACCCTGTCTACAACAATTTTCCTTAGCGAGAGTGGAATAAACGGATTTGGAGAAAAACTTCTTCTGTTCGTTCCATCTCCTATGTCCTATCTGAGAAATCTTTTTTATACAAGTTGTACATACTTTGCGTTATTATATTTTGCGCAGTTTACACCAATAAACATTACTTGTGTTATGATGAAGAAGTAGGCAGTATTTTTTGCAAGATTCTCATTTCACAGCATTTCTCAAGCTTCCCCACGAAAAAAACAGCAGACTTGGGTTTCATTTTTCCTTGAACGAAGGAAAATAGAATATCGCTTACACTTGCTTTATTTTTTGTTTGTTTATTTAATTTAGCATTCTTTGGAACAATCTGTTAACTTGCAAGTTATAAGCCAATCGCTTTTGAGATTGCTTCGCTTACTCGTGCAAAAAAAATTACTCAAAGAAGAGAAGAAATCAAGCTGGACTGAGCGTCTTATTTACGAAAAGAATTACAAAAAATTAAATTGAAATGTCAAATGTAACTGAAAATAGGTATGCCGACTGGAGAATGAAGAGTTATGGAATGCTCACAAAAAACGACATTTTAAAATAATCATTGATCATTAAGCAAATTTTTCGCGTTTTTTCATACATGTAAAACCTGAGTTGAAAGCACTTTTATTTGTAGTGACTAGCCATAAAAATGTGTAAGTGGTGTGGGGCAAAAAGGCCACGCTTTAGCACAATTTTTTATAACGAACTTTTTAACTTTGTTCCCCGTTGTGAGGGATGAGCATTCTTAAAAGTCAATATTCCTTCGTGGCCTGTTTCTGTCAAGAGATTTTTACTAAAGCGTACTAAAGTCAGGAATTTATCGCGTTTTTTGTTAAATATACGATATTTTTAGGCTCTTTCAGGAAATTCCTCTACATTTCATTTCTTTCAGAATATTACTCTTGTATCCCCACCAGCATAATATTATTGCTGAGAAGGAGACATCCGCAATCCCCTTTTAGTGCTTGGAAGCGCTCCGTAGGTCTGGTCTACTAGGAATCTGTCTCAATCAGTGTATCGTCGTACAAGATCATATCATATAACTAGTTTTCTTAGCGACATCTCCCTCGGTCGCTCCTCTTCTTCTCTCGTCTCCCTTTTCTTCTTTCTTGAAGAAATGTTTTTTACAGAGCGAAAGCGAAATTGACGATAATTCCGATGACGTGTCGCGAAACAAAGCACAGACAGGCATCCCCTCACAAAGAATAGTAGCTAGACTATACGTTCACACAAGCGTGGAGGAGCTAAGCATCTCCTTCGAATTTTCCAGTTCAGCAGTTAGATCAAATGCATTATCTTCCTAGCACGAGGAAAAACATTTTTTTCTTACGTTTACTCACTCCACCAGCATTTTCCCCAACAACAAAATGGTATTTATATCCGCCAACGCAATCGAGCTGCATCTCACTCCCCGCATGTCCAACTTCCATGAAAATGTATCGGCATTCTCGTGAGCAGTATCAAGTAACAGGAGCACAACGGAAAATTCCTAGATTGCATCAACCATCTCCAAAAAATACTTTTTTTAGCAATTAGCCGATTGTTAATACATTATTTTAACTAAAGTGGGTAGTAAGCCCGACAACCAGTTAAAAAGTTAAAACGTCTTTCTTTGAAGACGGTCTTTGAACTGAGAGTGCCTACTCGTCACTATATCGCCTTATCAAATAATATCTGGCAAGTTATCAAAAGGAAGGTACATATTTTTAAACTTGTTATTCCATGGAATAAAAAACTGAAAGTAAAAAGATGTCTTCCAAGTCAGTCCTCTAGTTTTGCAGCTGCATGGTTGCGTTGTGCTGTTGCATTTTGCATGTGACTCCGTTTTTGTGAGTTGTGGTGACGGTGACGGTGACTGTGATGGTGTCTGATGTTTATCGAAGAAAAAAGTACTAATTTCGTGAAGTAAACCCAAATGCATGTAATCCAACTCCGTAAAGGCATTTTTTCTGATTAAACGGAACGATGATAACGTAGTCAGTTAACATGGTTTGACATTCCTCCTCGGGAAAGTGGAAATGGGCGTCCTCCTCTAATTTGGGAGAAGCGCTTTTTGTCTTTTTCTCGCTTTTTGGATTTTTTTCTCACATTAAATTAAAATTTAGTTGACAGAGGAAGGATTTATGTGAAAAAAGTGGATGTGTACTGCGCTACCCACCACTCATCCCATTTGATTCATGCGACATGGCGAAAGAAAACAAAGAATTTGGCGGAGTAAAAACAAAATAGAATAAAATTATTTTTGGGAGAGAATAGAAAAACTGGGTTGCATAGCATGGTGCACTCAAAAAAGTACTTTTTTGTGATGTGAAATGAGTTTGAGCAAAAGAGTGAAAATGATTGTAGGTGGCGTTTGCAATTTAATTGTTATTGTGACATTTGCTCTGATTTTGGTGGTGCTCAGTGAAAACCGTGTTGTGCATCGGGTTTTGGCAGCAGCGAGTGGTAACGTGGCGGAGCTGAATAGCAATCAGGTTGTGCTCAGCACCCATGATTTGGGCAGTTTTGTGGGAAAGAAGGAGCTCGTGTCACCGGATGACCCAAATGAGGTGCAACGAACTTTCTTTGCTTTCAGAGGGATATCCTACGCCAGCCCTCCTATTGGAGGGTTGAGATGGGAAGCTCCTCAACCCGTTGAACTTAAGTCGACGCCGCACCAAGCGTCCGACTTTAAGCCACCTTGTAGCCAGTGGAGTCCTACCAAGAATAAAGTGATCGGGGTCCCGGACTGCCTCTATTTAAACATATACACGAGTTACATTCCAAGTGGGTTAATTAAATTAACTAATTAAATTAGTGTTCTGAACCTTCCACAATGTTCGAAATGATGTGTTTTTTTGTTTTCTGTAGGTTCGACGAAACGGCGGATTTCTAACTTTACGTCTTGGACTGTGGAGAATCCTAACCTTCTTCCTGTCCTTGTGTACGTTCATGGGGGAGATTTCATTTCCGGCTCAGCCTCTCGCTACAGTCCCGATGCGTTAATGAAAAGGGAGCATGTTGTCCTCGTCACCTTCAACTATCGACTCGGCTCCCTCGGGTTTCTCAGCAGTGGAGACGAGCATCTTCCTGGAAATTATGGACTAATGGACCAGATTGCGGCCTTGAGGTGGATTCAAAAGTACATTCACAGGTTTGGAGGGAACCCTCTCCGAGTCACTATTTTCGGGTCAGTGGAGTATCTCCTTCTTGCAAACACCAGTATGGGAACTGACGGGAGTGGCGAAGTGGGAAACGACAATCAAGAGCTTTTTCATGGGGCGATACTAAAGCCGCAGACAATTTCAGTGCTAAGTCCATTCGCAAAAGTAGATAGCAGAAACGGGGCCAAGAATTATTTGAAGCATTTTGCAGATAACATAGGATGCAGTCGGAACAGCAGCGAAATGGATGCTATCATGGAGTGTCTGAGGAACGCTGATACGGATTCATTAATAAGGACACAGTTGAAGCTACAGACATTTCATAATATTCCCTTTTCACGGTTGAAAAGCGGTCCACTCGGCCCTGTAGTGGATGACAAGCTGTTAGATGACACTCCAGAAAACTTGTTTTCAGCGGGGAAATTCCATGAAGGGCCCATCATGGTCGGGTTGTCTGCTAATGAAGGGTTCAATCTGTTGCTGGAATTTTATTTGAAACTGTATCGGAAAAACATTAAAAATACTCCGAAAGCTGAGGACACTGACGAGATGAGTACTATTCCAGGAAAGCAAAATCTGACTAGCGTTCTGGTCGAGGAAGATGTGAGAAATTTGCTCCAGTCTATATTAGAAACGGTGATGGTTGCTACTCCAGACATGGAAACAGATGGAGCATTTGAAAGGGTCTTTCAAAGCATTTGGGACTACTATTTCAAGGGAATCAAGTCGTGGGAAAATCAAATGGAAAGCGTTGTGCAGAAGTTATTAAGGGTATCCTGATAAAAATTATCATTATCATTAAAAATGATAAACTAAAGCAGCTACCTAATAGCAATTAACTTTGTTCAGTTTTTAGGAGACATGTTCGTCAACACTGGCCACTGCAAGCTGCTGCATGCCTTATCTGTAAACTCAAAGGCACCTGTCTACTCATACGTATTTAATCATGGCTCCAGTAAATTCCCTGAATTTTTTACAATGACCCGGGAACTTTTTGAAAAGTCTTTAATACCAAGTCCCAAGATTCCCAAGCGTTCTTCTTATGTGGCACTGGACACACCCTGGGACGAAACTTTCTACTTATTTCACCCTATAAGGGACGGAAATAACTTTCCGAAGCCTCCAAAAGTCAATCCGTGGGATAGTGAAGAAGAAGAGCTACCCGAAGACGACAGGAATTTAGTCGACGCGCTTTCAAAACTTTGGGTTTCATTTGCCAGGCATACAGAGCCCAAACAGGCTATAATGGAATTGAAGGATTACGGAAACTGGACGAAAATGGAGCCGCGACAAAAGTCACTGAATTACTATCTTCTTGGAAACTCGCCTCTTTTGCGGGGAATGCGGTCTGATTTTCGAAAAGCGGTAGAAATGGCAAAGAATTAAATGCATTTTGTTTATTCTTTGAAGTACCCTTTTCCCTTTGCATATCAATATTAAAAACATTTATCTTTCGTATCCTTCAGGAATGCCAATTCTGGATGACCACTGTGCCCCAAGTGCGCACTCTTTCAAAAGTCATCCAGGATTTGGAACCGTTTCCCATTTTGTTCTGGAGCTCGGTGGCCGTCGTGATCCTATTTTTACTCATAATTGTGACATTAATCGTCCTAATTGTTTGCGTTAAGAGAACAGGTAAATTAAGTAGAGACAATCTCGAGTTATTGCAGATATTAGTTTATTTCATGAAGCCTTTTATTTTTCCTTTTCTAGGGAGCTACGGCGGAGATGGAATATATCTTCACAATACCAGACAAATACAATACAAGTAGTTCCTCTACAAATGCAGCAGCGGAAAGTTGCGCCCTACTGTTGATATTGAAATAAGGATTGTTATGCACTTTTTAAGTCCGTAATTGCAAGCCCTCGCATCGCCTACTACTTTTCTATTTCTAGTCTTCTATAACCATGTGACTCGTTAAGAACTTCATGTTTTTTTTTATTCTGCATTTCCGCCCCATTTTTTTATAAAACTTTTTTGGACTATTTTAAATAGAATAAGCCGTACTTATTGTGTCGCTTTAAGCAGCATTTTATGAGTTGTTTATATGGTGTGCGTACAATAAGTAGCTTTGGCAGTAAAGTATTAAACTAAATAATATTGATTTTTTCTTGTATTTTGTAACATCAATTAGGTAATTATGTTGTCGTACCTGAAACTCATTACAAACGTCAGCAGTCTTATTAAGGTCTTGCCTGTACACAACGCAATAGTTTTAAATATGTTACGCTTACGGAACTTTGTCATATCTCTAGTCATTATCAGCGTAATTATCTTTCATTACTGCCAGATTTGGTGGAGATTAAGTAAAATTTTCCGTGAAGACCAGAAGGAGGGCTTAACATTTTCGTTGGGATTTGGGATTGATGAGGTTAATTTGACGCTCAACTGTCCTTCAGTTTCAGCCATTTCGCTAAGTATTTAGGTATTTTGTTCGTGGTAAATGTATGTAGAATGCAAAAGATATAAGGGTAATGGGACGTGAGCTAGCAGAAATACATAAATCGATTCCTCTAGAACATGCGCATAAACAGTTAAATACTTCACTACAATGACCCATACAAAACGTAATTAGAAATAAACTTTGAAACTTTTCCCTTTAAACTGAATTTTCTAGAAGAAAGGGGGCTTCAACAACTGACACGCACATTACTCGAGTATCCCACCACCAAGTGCTGTCCTTTAAGTCTATTTTTGAGTTTTCAGGAATTTCCACGCGGTACTTTTTCTTGCACTTCTAGAAAATATTTTTTCATTACAATGAATGGGCATCGAGTAAAACTATCTTTGAGTTCTTACATGATGCAATAAAATAACAACGTTTTGTCATTCACCATAAAATCTCATAATCCGTATCATTTACTCCTATCAATTCACGTGTGCGTGCACGCAACAGGTTTTTGCGTTTTTCATAATAAAATAATATTTCAGCCTGTGTCATCATGAGCTATTTGTAGTATGACAAACTCTAACTCTTCCTTCCTGATGCTTGATGATGGTCCATGATCCACTCTACCTATATTGCTGTCTCACGCAAAAATGTACAACCTATGCTAAATATATGTGGTCACCTTAACTATTAGTAGGCCAAGTTATATATTTTGTGTCTAATACTAATCCACTTGTGGCTTGCACGTTGGTGTCGTGTCGACCGAGTCAAGTGATTTTTGTACCAAAAAACTTGGGCGAGAACTAGCATCATCACCACCACACAGATTTATCTGTTGTACATTGTACACAAGTGCTGAATGAGTACGACTGCACGCAATGTTATGTATGCATTTCATTTATAACAGAGCTAACACATAGACTTCTGTCAAGTCACTCTGTAGCTCACCAGTTGTGTAATAATTTCGTATTTTGATACATTACATTGTCAGGAAGAGAACAGAATCCAGTCTGATTTCTTTACATCAGCAAATCCAGTATTTTCTCTTCCTAGTGCGCTTCAATCATATATTTAATTTGTTTTTAATAGTTTTTCAGAGTTTTAATAGTTTATCAGATCTCAGTTTTCGTTCCTTCTATCAAAGTAGTGCTACTAGCTATTTATCGAAATATATTTTTTCAAATTTAAATAAAAAATTTCACTTTAACCAAACTGTCAAAATGACAGCTATTTCAAGACCAGCCCAAATTTATGACTACATTTGTGACCTCTCGAAACACAGTCTTTCGTTCTGGAAGGAAAATGCAGACAAAGTTTGTGAGGATGAGGAGGATATCACAGGGAAAATTGTGATTGTGACTGGAAGCAATACCGGAATTGGGAAGATGACTGCTATGCAGTTAGCAAAACGAGGGGCAGTCGTGATTATGGCCGTGAGAAACTTGGAGAAAGGGCAGGAGGCTCTGGATGAAATCAAGAAGAGAATCGGGGAGAATGTCAAAATTGTAAGTTAGGAAATGATTCTAAAGCAAATCCATTCAGTTTTCGTTTTACATGGCTTACTTTAGTTTACATAAGACTAACCGATGAATTTTGCTGATGCAATGCACTTGTAGGAATTAATGAAAATTGACATGGGAGATCTTCAATCCATAAAGGACTTTGTTAAAGAGTTTGAAAGCAAATACTCATACCTAAATATTCTCGTCAATAATGCCGGATTAATGGACACGAATGGAGTGGTGGCGAAGACAAAAGACGGATTTGAGCAGCATATTGGAGTGAACCACTTGGGGCCACTATTACTAACTCGACTTCTCATCAACTCTTTGAAGAAAGGTGCTCCAAGCCGGTAAGCCTTTGACAAACGGGCTTGAAAAAGTCGTTACCGAATTAAAGCTGGAAATATTTTCTTAGCTTCTTTATCTATTTCTTTCAGAGTTGTTTGCGTCGCTTCCACTAATCTTGCGATTGCGGAACTTGACCTTGACGATTTGATGATGGAAAAGAAGGTGAAGATGGGGGACAGCGGTAAGGAGCAGTATAACATTTCCAAGTTGGCGAATGCCACTTGCATGAGGAAAGTGGCGGCTGCGCTGGAGGAGGAAAAGAGTGGTGTGAAGCTGTTCCAGCTTTGTCCAGGATATGTGAACTCTGATGTGTTCAGGAACGAAACGGGATGGGTGAAAGCCATTAAAAATAAGGTTCAGCTTGGAATGGTTGGACTGTCTACGCACAACGTAAGCTTGGAAAATTTTTGACCAATATAAGTTGTATTTTACTCAATACAATTTTAATTATAACTTTTCTTGTAGGGATGCGAAACGGTAGTTTATGTCTCCGTCGCGAAGAGCATTGCTGAGCCTGAAGGATCTGGAAAGGGAGAAATCTACCGATTTAAGAAGCTGTGGGAACGCGGAAATAAAATACTCAAGGACTACGACGGGTCAGAAAAGGCTCAGAATCTGTACAAATTATCGGAGGAATTAGTTGGATTGCGGGAGAAATCAGCAATGCCAGTACTAACTGAGGACAAGGCAGTCGAGTCAATCTAATTCGTTTTCCTCTTGTGATTTGCTGTACATAATCAATAATGTTTACTATTACTTAATTTGTTAATTTAAATACATAAATTTATTAGTAAACTTTCAATAACCGGAGACGGGTTATGGGCTCTAATGCAATATGTAACTAAAAAGTATTCCCTCCCTATATTTTGACACACCGACTGAAAAATGGAAAATAAAAGTCTTTTAAAAAGTTACTGTACTACACAAATGGATTTGGGTTTAGCTTTAGCATATTTAGTCATTGTCAGCATTGGCAAACTTGTTTGAGAGCCGAGGGCCGAGATGAGAGCATGCAAAAAAATAATTTCCTTATTGAGCCTTCAATAATAGGTATCCATAATCTTACTGATTGTGGCATGGGAAAATGGCCTGTTTTTCTCTGAATCAAATCGACAATAATTTGGATGTTTTTATCTCGTGGCACAGGCACTCGTGCGTGCATGTTATCAAAAATGTTCATACTTCTGATTTCTGAAAATTAGCAAAAAAAAATGTTGGGTGGTAATTGCTCTCTAATTTGAACATAAACGACTATGTTCCATTTCCATCTTTGAAGTAAGTTTCATGTTTCAGTAAGGTGAAGGCCAAATTAATTATAGTGTGGAATAGAGCGAAACCTTGGTGCGAGAACAATTTTTTGCTGTTTCTCATTTTGTGTTGATTTTTTGTGAGCCAGGTGATTGAGCCGCGAGCGCCATCATAGCTGATGGTGAATGTAAGTAGGTATTTGCATTAAATAGGTATAGGTTCATCAATAACAACAATAAGCACTGGACTTGGAGGAGTATGCATGTTCATGTTCACATGCAATAAGCTTTGGAGTTGTTTTCCACAGTCAAAATTGGTGAGATGTGCAGCAGCTACATTGCATAGCCATTGGGCACTAGTAAGTATAGTGAAAGAGACGATAGAAAAGGATTGTATTAATTTGAAAATTAGTATAAAAATTATTCCTCCTGTGAAACACGAATTAATTATTTGATACAGTACAATGAGTGCAGTTTCAAAGCAAGAAAAGGTTTCTGACTTCGGGAGCGACCTTAGAAAGCACACATTTTGGAAAGAAAGCGCAGAGAAAGTTTGCGAGGACGAGGAAAATATTTGCGGAAAGTACGTGATTGTAACAGGGAGCAACACGGGTATTGGAAAGATGACTGCTATGCAGTTAGCAAAACGAGGGGCAATCGTGATTATGGCTGTGAGAAACTTGCAGAAAGGACAGGAGGCTCTGGATGACATCAAGAAGAGTATTGGAGAGGATGCCAAGCTAGTATAGAAAATCTTTTATTTTCATTTTTACCATTTAATTCGTCAACAACATCCAAGAAAAAGCGTTTCACTGATTGACAGGAACTAATGAGAATCGACATGGGAGATCTCCAGTCAATTAAAGATTTTGTTAGGGAGTATGAGAGCAAGCATCCACACCTAAACATTCTAGTCAATAATGCCGGCATGATGAACCCGAACGAAGTTTTATTGAAGACGAAGGACGGATTTGAGGAGCATATTGGAGTAAACCATCTAGGGCCTCTATTACTCACTCGCCTACTAATACATTCTTTAAAGAAAGGGGCTCCCAGTAGGTAAAGCCTACAATGAGCATACACTAAAACCCCGTATACATTAAACCGAAGGTTTTACTACTGGTTCGCACTTTAAATCATTCTTTTTACTTTAACCAGAATCATTTGTGTATCCTCCAGTCAACTTGCGTTAGCTACTCTAGACCTTAAAGACTTAATGATGGAGAAGAAAATTAAAACTGGTGACAATGGAAAGGAACAGTTCAATATTTCCAAACTGGCACACTCAATATCCATGATTAAATTGGTGAAAGCGTTGGAGGAGGAGAAGGGTGATATAAAACTATTCCAGCTCTGTCCAGGCTTTGTAAAAACTGATTTGTTTAGACATGAAACAGGATGGGTGAAAGGCATCATGTATAAAGTTTCACTGGCTTTTATTGGGCAGTCTCCTCATAGTGTATGCTCCTGAATTTCTTCTACTTAAAACATCTACTTAAAACTGTATGGTTTCATTTACGTTGTTATCGCTTTCTTTTTGATAGGGATGTGAAACTGTGGTGTACCTATCTGTATCCAAAGGGGTTGCCGAGGCAGACGGATCTGGAAAAGGGGAAATCTACCGATTCAAA
This sequence comes from Acrocyrtus sp. NNG-2020, assembly GCA_027744115.1. Taxonomy (NCBI): domain Eukaryota; kingdom Metazoa; phylum Arthropoda; class Collembola; order Entomobryomorpha; family Entomobryidae; genus Acrocyrtus; species Acrocyrtus sp. NNG-2020. The sequence continues at coordinate 37,504 of JAHZND010005253.1, read as the reverse complement.
AAGCCATGGGACCTCGGCAACAAGTTGCTTAAGGATTATGACATGTCAGAAAAATCTGGACGTTTACTTAAAATGTCAGAGGAGCTGATTTGTTTGAAAGAGAAATCTGAATCCTTAAACTAATTTAATTCCACTTAACCAACCTCGCGTGTAGCCGTGTAGGAGTGATTTAAGTGCACATATCTTCACTGTGATAAGCATAAATAAGTCAAAGCGCTCGCAAAAAATTGTTAAATTGAGAAAATTGCTCTACGTACATATGTATTCACGGAATAGTTCACGATAAGAAAGTAAAATCAAAAAATGAAAATTAATGCCAGATGAAACCATTGCAAATGAAAAGTTTTATTTTATCATTATAGCACACCTTGTAGGTCCTGATTGGCAAAAGTTAGGTGCGTTCTGACATTTCCGTTGGAATGGTACAAACATTTGCTTGTTTCAGCACTGTCAAGGTCAAGGACATGTGAAAACTGCTGTGTTGGTAGTGTTGGTACAGCTCAAAGTTGGCTGTGGTGTGGGTATGGATGAAAGGCGTCATGGCTGAGTTTTAGTATGAATAAATTTTTATTAAGTATTCATTAAACAACACTTATAACAATGTTGGCATATAAAATAGTTGAAAGAACGTTTCTGAAATCTTCTATCAGTTGAAAAATATATCAACTGAATTTTCGTTAACAGATCTATGCTACTACAAACCCAACTAGGTACCTGTTCAACATTTTTGCATATAACAATAATTGTTCCAATACGTGTGCTTTATAATACATATTATATGTATACTTTAATCATTTTCATAGCAGATCGTAAGTAGATCGCAAGATTTGCAAGCAAAGTTACTTAACTACTTAGTTATTCCCATTGCCATCTCCACCACTTTCCTGTGGATTTGGTATATTCAACACGCGGAGGATCTCTGAGAGTTCCACATGGTCCGCAGGATTTTCCTGGCGATAGTCCAACAGAACCTGTGCACCACCTTTGGTTATAACAAATGTTCCCCCGCTTTGAAGACCATCTCCTTTTAAGTTACTGGGAAGGTTTTCCTCACGATTCTAAAAAATATATATAAGTTTCATAACTGCTCGTGTTGTTGCGCCTTGCGCCTAGTCAGTAAAACAGTAGTCGAAAGGTTATCACATATACTTGAGCAAATCGATCTCTAGCTGCCTTGCCCAGTAATGACATCAGAACTCCTGCCATTCCCCAACGCTTGTACCCAATTTCCTCGTACGTCTTTTTGTTGATGTCAAGATATAGGTCTCCATTGAAAAACTCACCCTTGACGAACTCATCCAGTCCAAACTCTTCCAATCCCACCGCAACGTTCTTCACTCCATGTGAAGCAAGCAAAGGGGTAAGAGTCGACAACTCTTTCGCCCCTTGTCTACAAAATAAGCATCCAAATCTTCGGAGGAAGGTGAGTACAACTGTTTGTTCTGTCCATAGTGACTCCAAAGTTACTTCCTGCACAGGAAAATGTAAAACAATTTCATAAAAAGTACTTACACTTCTGCCTCTATTGAAGAAGCAGATAAGAGTGACTTACTCAAAATACCTCCATTGTTGGAACCTTTTTAACAACGTTCTTCCCAATTTTCCCCAAGTCCACAGGAGTATTATTTGTTGCCATTGTTGCGTAAAACGAAACCGGAAGGATACTGCCCGAAAATGAGTATAATGCCGCTGAGAATGCTGCAACCGCACCAGTAACGCCAACAGTTTTTCTAGAGAGTAGTCCAATCATTTATCCACAGGAAACAAAACTTATTGCCAAAACTTTATTTCCAGAGTTCAGCAGTCTGTTTGTTATGTCCTTTAATGTTGGCACACAGAACAGAGAAAAACAAAAAAAAGATAATCGTGCACATGCAAATTACCCATTTCCTACACTATCATTTTTGCATAATGCATTTGTAGTGAATACCCACTCTGTCAAATTCAGTTTTTTGCAAGCCCTCCTCATGTGATTGCTTTAACTGTTTTCGCGACGTTTATATGCGATTAAAATTTGGCATCTTGGTAAAGTTTTACTTAAAGCAACTTACCTACTCATTTACTTATTTAACGTTACTCCGAAATAAACGTTACTGACGCTTAATTAAAAAAAGAAACAGACAAAAGTCGTAAACACTCACCTCACCGGCTGATCCACTCATAGGTTGTGTAGTGTAAGTAGGCTCTAGTATAAGTGTAAACGTTAGTGCATAGAATGCGCTTGTAACTTGCTCCAAAAATGTTATTCCATTGTCCATGCATATTACGTAAGGGGCACGGGCGGAGATGATGCTTAATTTCTATGTCTATGATGGAGATGCACATGAAAGCTGAAGAGAAGACTTTCTACGCTTCCGCTGCTGCTGCTCAAAGAGCTTGGTTGGGTTGGGCAGGTTCATGGTTGGTTCTTGGTTGAAAGCGTGAAGTGAGGAACGGGACGGAGAAATGCAAATGAGTTTTGATCTTTGTTGAATGGCTGGTGTTGAAGATGTTGTTGAAAACATGCAGTGGGTCAAATGACAAATGTTCGTCGACCTCGAGCAAAAAAAAGTAATTGGTAAATGAAATTTGAATGGTGAGCAGTGAGTCCAACTAACTGGTAGTGTCTGCGTGCGGCTAAAAACGAGTGAAAAGAGCTAACTATAAGAGCTTAAGCTTAATAATTATCATTGTTTACTCTGTGGTCGGTTTAATTTGGTAAACGTAAGTTATTTCGTTGTCGGTCGGTGTGAGATGTAACATCTGACGGAGAGAATTTTTCGTTTTTTGTTTAGACTATTCAGTAGTGTACAAGAAAATAATATGAAGGGTTTATAAGAGTTTTAAGTAAATTAGCGATTTCATACCTCTGTGTGTTTTAATTTCTGTTTAGGATTTAGGATTTTAACTAAAAATTTCAAAGTTTCCGAGTGTCCAATAAAAATGGAGAAGTGGCACTATGAAAAGGATGAGATTCGGAACACTCCGTCTGTTCGTAAAGGTATGCCTCTGGAAACGGAACAGAGGTACAGAAGGGAAGGAGCCAGATTTGTTATGGATTTGGGAACAACACTCAAAGTCAGCTTCATGACTATGGCTACTGGGGCGGTCTACTTTCACCGGTTCTACATGGTTCACACTTTTCAGGAGTTTCCAAGATATGTAAGGGAGGCATAAGCATGTTGTTTGTTAGTATTGTGTGGAGTGATCAGTGCTGATTATATCAAACTGTTTACTGTCGATATAAATCAACGATTGTTTTGTAAGTTTTAACTTTAACAACGTAAAATAACTAATTCGGATTGGTTTAATCTTTCACTTTTAGCCGACTGCTTGTGCATGCCTGCTCCTTGCCGGGAAAGTGGAAGAGACTCCCAAGAAGTGCAAAGATATTAGTGTGTGTGCTCAGGAGTTGCTTCATGGAGGAAAAATCATGGAATTGGATAAAGACTCTCCACTTACTCGGGTGGAACAGGAAGAAAATTTCATAAGAAAATTTTCGGTATGTCTATCCTATTCAAATCCATAACCACAATTAAGCATTCATTACTATTGAAGCAAAGCAGTACTAATACAGGATTTGCATTCGTATTTTTGTAGGAGCATGTCATGACACTAGAACGGATCTTGTTATATACAATAAAATTCGGTTTGCAAGTTGACCATCCCTATCCATTTATCGTGAGTTACGGAAAGTGCTTGAAAGGAAACAAAAGCAAAATTAAGAACATAGTGCAAGTGGCCTGGACCTTAACAAATGATAGGTACTGCATAATAGTATTTCTTCCCCTTAATTTTTGTTAAACGGTTATTACTAACGGTAGTACTGAAATTCATAATTGCTTAATTACTTGCTTATATACTATCCTTCAGCTTTTGTACAACGATCTGCTTGCAATGGCAGCCAGAAATAATTGCTATTGCTATGTTGTATTTGGCTGGAAAACTTACCAAATTTGAAGTTGTTGACTGGAATGATCGAGAGATTAAACATGCTTGTTGGTGGGACATGTTCGTAGAAGACTTGTCGCCTAAGGTCCTGGATTATATTTGTCATCAGGTTTTAGATCTATTAGAAGTGTATTCAGGCATGCAGGATAAATCTTTGATTAAATTTTCATCTCCTCATACTCCTCGCTCACCATTACCTTCGCCAAATGCAGCAAACGTATCTCCAACTCCAACTCCTTCCGCTATTCCGCAAAGTAAGAAAATAAATGATAATCGATGTCTAGTTGATTTTTATTTTATTTTAAAGTGCTTTTAAAAAGGAGATAACACTTAAATACATAATCAATACAATATGTTTATTTTCTTCCGATAGCAATTGGATCTGGACCATATTCAGCTCATGGGTTTACTCCACCACTGCCTCCACCTCCACCTCCGCCACCCAGAATTTCTAATTCATTCCGCTCACCAACGGGCTATGGTTATGTCGATCCAAAGTACAAGAGTATGTTCTTAACTCCCAACAGACATTCTTCACATCAGTCGTTTGGTAGGCCAGGTCAACCTTCACACTATTCAAGACTGTACTCTTCAACTTACCCTGCTTACTCAAGAGGATACCATTCCAGACACCGACCTTATCCACCTATAGTACGTATACCCTACAGATAAATTTATGATAAATGAACTCTGTGTTGTGTATCAAAGAGAATCTGTTTTCTAATTTTTAAAAACAATATCATCGTTATTATGTTATGTTAAAGAATCGTAATTTTGCAGTTACATTTTATTTGAAAAGGGGATAATAAAAAACTGTTTTCGTTGTGTTATGTTGTATTGATGAATTTGTAGTTTATTTAATGAAATAAAATATGCTCTCAATATTGAAAATAATTTCCTGCTTACCAATGTATAAATTGCTTGTCTAGCTGGATACTATTTAACTGTTTTTATCAAGTTTTATTTTGCAAGCACTGTTTCATTTATGTTTAGTTCTCGAGAATAGTAAAATGATTGCATACAGATGGTAATGTTGAAAGAATCTTTCTGCAATTTCATCATCCACCGGGGATTGATTCCAGTTTACCCTGGCGAAATCATAAACAGAAAATCCCCTCTTCCACATCTATGCTACAGTTCATTTTTCTTTCTCTTTTTCTAATAATTTGAAAATATCAATTACAAAGAATTTATAAGTAGTTCATATAAGTATTCGTAATGAGGGCTAAATAATTGTTGTATTTTGTATTGCTTCTTCCCACTACTAGTTTGAATCAGCATTCTGGCCAGTACCTTGATTTGGATCGGAAATATTTAAAACTCGAAGCACCTCAGAGAGCTCAACGTGGTCTGCAGGATTTTCCTGGCGGTAGTCTAATAGAATCTGGGTTCCACCTTTAGTTATTACAAATGTTCCTCCACTCTGGAGACCATCCCCTCTTAAGTTATTGGGAAGCTTTTCCTTACGATTCTAACAGTTAAGAATAGAAACTTGTCATATATAATCTTGTCTTTGTCATCGCATGTCTCTTTCTGAAGTATTTATCGCTATCATACTTGAGCAAATCGATTTCGGGAGCCCTTTGTAAAGAGAGACATCAATATGCCACCCAAGCCCCAACGCTTGTACCCAATGTCCTGGTACGTCTTCTTGTTTATATCTAGGTACAGCTCCCCATTGAAGAACTCGCCTTCGACGAACTCCTCCAATCCAAATTCTTCCAGCCCCACTGCGATGTTTCTCACTCCATGGGAAGCAAGCAAGGAGGTAAGAGTCGACAACTCTTTCGCCCCTTGCCTACAGAACAATCATCCAAATCTTCGGAGGAAAGTGAGAACGATTGGGCTCTCTGCCCACAACGATTCCAACGGCACTTCCTACGGAAATAAAACGAGGGAAGTTATGCATCAAATTATCAAATACTCTGCGCACAATTTTTTAACGGTACGCATAATACAATGCATAATATTTTACAGGTAGCTAAAAACATTTCTTACCTTCATAGTTGGAACCTTCTTGACAAGGTTCTTCCCAATTTTGTTCAAATCTAAAGGAACTTTGTTTGCCGCCATTGTTGCATAAAACGAAACTGGCACTATTGTTCCAGAAAATGAGGATAGTGTTGCCACTGATAATGCAGCAAATGCACTAGTAACGCCAACCGCTCCTCTGGAAAGTATTCCAGTCATATATCGATCTATCTACCTACGCACAAGAGCTTTTGTCAGTCCATGCAAACTTTGCCCTGAAAAAGTAGAATACAATTACACAGAAGGACAGGGAATACGCGTGAGACAAAAAACCTTATCAGTGCTACATTTATTTATTTATACAGTGTAGGTAGCGATTGCGACACTTCAGTGGATTTATACTCAATTCAACAATATTACGCAAACAGAAGGAAAAATAAACACTTCTGTCAACCAATATGCACATTTACCTTTTTACCATCATTTCATTTCATACCGAACCCAATTGAAAAATAAAGTTTATCGTGCAGTTAATAGCTATGTCGTCCCCACAAAAATCAAAAGTAATCTGGGAAAAAATTTCCATGCGTACGCGTACAAAATCTCAGCTCCTTGGCTAAGCGATTACGTGCATGCAAACTTGAAACTTGGGTAGAGATGAAGTGTATTTTAAAACAAAAAGAGTAGCATCAATTGTGTTCCATTATATTGCAAAAACAACACCTGTGTGAAGCTTGACATTTTACTGAAAAACTGGTTTGTCTTATTGTTAATAGGCCGTCCAATTAAAATTTCATGACATTTTCTTTCCAACTACGTAAAGTAGTCACATTCACGTCTACAATTTAGCTTGACAACAAAATCACACCCACTCCGAGTTAAGTACTCGGATTTATGGATTTTTGGTAGCCACTCCAATGCAGGACATAAGTCGCAAAACGTTACATTGCAAAATTTAAAAGAAACTGCCGAAAAATAAATGGTGACATGGCTTTTGCTTTACCTGGCGAAAACGATCCATCCAGTGGCTATAACTAAAAAATGCTGCGTTGCTTCCAGTATTCAGTATTTGGGCCAAAACATGTGAAGGTGCATATGAGTACCTATAGTCTACACAGATTACAGATACAGGAAAAGAAGAAGGAAAGAACATGTATTTTTTTTACTTTTTTTTACATGAAAAGAGTTGCATGTTGCAATAATTCTGCTGCGTATTGGAAAGAGTAAGGAAAAATCCCGGCAAGGAAAATTCCTCTACAGCCTACTCTACTCTAGCTCTGCCTGTCAGTTGACTTTTCCTTCTGGTTCCATAGTTCCATATACATTGGAGAATGCATGCTCAAAAACCAGTCGAAGTTTGTGGATAACCTTGAGAAAATGTACTAGCTACAATAGCACTAAAATATTGAATCGTGTAAATAAATACCTACATGTCATCCAGCAAGCTGAGAAGACATATTATACACCTGCATCTAAAAACTGTTAAAAAGTCAAAAGTTGAAATAATTAATCAAGTGAAAGCAGTAATTTACGACATAAAAAATTCAATATTGGTTTGACAATTTATACCGATACATTTTACGCTTATAATACAATAGACACGTTTTGTAAGAGTGCAAGCGAGATAAACCGGTACTTGTATAGGCCATTCCCTAAAGGAACGTCAATCATTTATTACAAAGGGGGTTTTCCGGGAGAGTAAAAATGGGGAAGACGGCTTTAGTAATTATTGCAGCTGGCTCTGAGGAGATTGAGGCGGTTACACCAATTGACACGCTACGCAGAGCTGGAGTAAGTGCAAACAAAGAAGAAAATCCATTATGGGTGGAGATGCACAAATAATTGATGGTTTTTGTCGATTGTGTATATGTAATTAGGTTGAGGTGACTGTAGCTGGGCTGAATAGAGCTGGTGACACCGTCATGTCGCGAAATGTGATTGTAGGAGCTGAAAAATCACTAAAGGATGCGCTGTCAGCAGCCCCATTTGATGCAATTATACTACCCGGAGGCTTAAAAGGAGCTGAAGCTTTTGCTGAGGCAAAAAGTGAAATTATTACAATAGGGGAATAGTGAACTGATCTTTTATTTAATTAACTATAATTTACAAATATTTTGGAACGATTCCTACAATGTGTTTTCATCTTTTAGTCGGCTGAACTTGGCGAGATTCTCAAAGAACAGGAAAATGCTGGAAGACTAGTCGCTGCTATTTGCGCAGGTGGGTAGCTACATATATATGGCTTTATACGAGATAATTTTAGAAGTGTGCGCAAAAATCATGAAATACCTATAATTTTATAATTTACTAATCTTAAGTCGCTTTTTACCCCCTGCATTTAGCCCCCACAGCCCTTCATAAGCATAGCATTTGCGTTGGGAAAGCAATTACCTCATATCCTTCCGTAAAAGATAAAATGACTGTTGATGGGAAATACGACTACAAAGAGGAGCGAGTAGTCGTCGACGGGAATTTAATTACGAGCAGGGGACCGGGAACATCACTAGAATTTTCACTTGCCATTGCAGCCCATCTAGTGGGGCAGGAGAAAGCAGATGAAGTCGGAAAAGGAATGCTTTTCAAATAAAAAAAAAAGTAAAAAGTCATTTAGGGTAATAGTGAAAAACGTTAGGGAAAATACATAAAAACGAAAGTATGCTAGATTATTGAAATGCCACTTACGATTAGCACTCTCAGTTCAATTAAAATAATGCTAATAAAAACAAAATACATACGGCTCGGTCGCTCGGTTGACTTATTTTGCACATTCTAAGAAATTATGTTTTGTGACTTTTCTCGGAACGTTTGATGGCCGAAGAGCAGACGTTGTTGGACCTGGACGCGAAGAAGGTGAAATGGTACAAAAACTCATAAAATGCATTTTTGCATGCAACGTATTCATTCCTTTCAAACAAATTAAAAACTTGCGCATATCAACTGTTTAACCATGGTTGCTCTTGGTAACCGATCATCATTTGTGAAAATTTAAAGTAATAAACAAAAGTCGAATGAATTAAATGCCAACTTGTGTTTTCTCAATAGGAAGAGCGGGACCAAAACACTGCTGTTCGAGTAGAAAACATTGATTTGCATTTGCACTTTATACGTTGTTTGCTTTCGTACTCGATCTGATTGACAGCACTTGCTCGGTACAATAAAGACCAAATAGTGGGCTCATCAAACATTTTTACTTCAGTAAACTTCAGTTTTAAAGAATTTTTGGATTTTTAATTATTGTGTGTTCTAGTAATATTTAGTAGTAAAGACAAGGCTGACGTGCAACGTAGAAATTAGCGAGTGGTTGAGCAATTTGTGCATTTACTTGATTAATTGTGCGGATTCAGTGTTTAAATCAAACTGGATTGAAGATGATGAATAATAACGGCCAAGGAGGCGATCCTTCACTCCCCCGCTACGGAATGCCTCCCTCTAACCATACAGCGCCTGACAGACGTCGTCGTGGGAAGAATATGAGCGTGAATGGGAATTACTATCACAGTGGTCCCCAAGGAGGTCCTCGTGACAACCGGATGGGAAAATCTTATCGTGGAGATGGGAGAATGGTGCATCGGACAAGTGGAGGTAGTGGAGACGGAATGCACACTGGATCGGGCAACTACAGAGGTGGAAATTCGGATTTTGAGCAGCCGTATGGGCACCCTCACTCCGGCATGAGTCATCACAGTCAATGTTCTACTCCGTCTGGTGACGGACATTTGAGGGGTGGTCACTCCCATCAGTCATCTCAGCATCATCATCACAATCAACAGCAGATGTCTAGCTCGCAGGAGATTGTTGTTGTCCCTACTTCTATGCAGGACCATCAGTTCCAAGCCGTGAACAGTGGGGCTCTTGGCCACGTCGGAAACCAAGCTTTTCCAGGTGCTGCCCCACAGCAGATTCCGACACCGGTACCACCGCAGCCCCTTGGATTTTTTGGATTTCATCCAAACTCACAACCAATGATGGGAAGCTTGGCTCTTTGTCATATACCTTACGGAGTAAATCCATCATGTATGTCTACCGGCTAGCTTAAAAAGTAAAATGTTTATAATCTTTAAACTGAGGAAACCGTAACTGGCATATTTTCTGTTTGCAGCGGTAATTTCTCCTGCGGTTTATACCCAAATAATAGGTGCTGGCTATCTCTCTCCAGGTCTGCCTTATAACTACAGGTGTGCGTTTCCGTCGCCTCTAATCCCTAGCCATCCAGTTATTCTACAACCAGCTGCTCATCCACAGCAACCCGTTCAACATTTTCCGCAGAGTGCCGGTCCACATAATTACCCAGGAGGGGGGATCCATGAGCCGCCTCAGGGCAGCGGAGATGAATGCATGGGATTTGGTAGTGACACCATTCTTTATCGTATGGATTAATTTTCTAGTTGTAACTTCTTGCAACTAAATTATTTTTATTGAAACACAACTAGACTCTTCAAGCTTACTAAATCCTGATGCTGACGCATTTTTCCCTCCACAACTTTTGACAGAGGATGATGTGATGAATGGAGGGAATTCCATTTGCAACGAACCAGAAACTTCGGTTACCAGCGAGAATAAATCTGAAGAACACAGCTCTACACAGCATGTACAAGCTGAGGAAGATGATGCAATAAAAGATTTGGATTCCTTGAAAGATTTCTCTGAGGAAGGAACTCAAACGTAAGTGGGTGGACCAAATACACTGACGAGAATAACTCATTTTCATTACAAAAGCTGAATACAGTTGAACAAATCATACATCGCATGTCCCAGTTTTAATTTTAGTCTTGTACAATTTTACATATAATGTCTACAAAAACAATATTATAGTGTTTTTATAAGAAAAGTTCTGTTTTAAACGGTGTCCATGCCATAGCTCAATCTTTGCTGAGCTCATTGGTAAATTGTATTCCTTATCGTAGCTCTATCTGTAAACGTCTTGGTTTAGCTCTACCGTGATCTTTTAATCTTTTTTGTGTGAAACGTTTCAATAAATGACTAGATAAAAGTGTTTCTTTAATGTTAATAGTGAAACTCAAAATTCTCCAGTGATCGCCGAGTCTCAATAAGAATAATACAGAATTAGAAACGATTGTCTTTCACCACTTTAGTGCATTGAGTTAAATTAAAACTATGATTATCTTTCAGTATGAATGTCGATTCTTGTTTTATTTGTAGGAGTAGGTTTTTATATAATCACAAAAATATGTAAGACTAATTTAGTAAGCAACAAAAATTATTTGATTGACATGTAAACCCAAGTAGGTAGGTACTATTCTAGATATAACATACAGTTCTGGTTAACTTTGCGAAGCACCTTGCCCCGGTTTTGTTAAATATTTTAATTTTATCTAATTTTGAGATGGGGTCCGGAAACCGTGTATGTTTTTGTCAATTTATGTTCATAGCAATTCTGTTGGTCTTTGTGCTTCTTTGTATGAATTTTTCTGGATGTTTATTTGTTTACTTTGTTTTGTAAAATTAACAAGCTACTTTTTGGTGGAGGGATCTTGTGAATATATTTTGTAATTTATACAATAATTATTTGTATCGTTTCTTATAATATGGATATTTTTACATTTATCTAATAAACACTACTAAAAAATAATCATCCCATTTTTGTACCTATGTAATTATTTTTACATGATCACACACAGGTCTTATAGGTGTGAGTATTTTACATGCAATAAACATTACTATCATTGTTCACATCTGATAATTTTTATATGAGTAATTATGAGTTTTATAAGAACAAAAACTCCAAATCGGAAACGGCAGGCATATTTGAATTTCCAAATGCTGGATGTAGGACAAATCACAAAAGCCAGCTAAAGTCGACAAAGCATTTATCATAGCATAGCCCGTCTTGTAATATTATCACAGCAGTACCGCATATACAAATCCATTGTAGAGACCCAAATTACTTTTGTACAAAGAGTGAGAACTCTTTAGGAATGAGTACATGAGCAGAATCCTTGTCACAAGAATTCCTTTCAGTTTACATTAGAGAAAACGGGTTGAGTTGAGAGAGAGAGAGAGGAAATGTTTACTATTGCTGTTATTATGAATGAACAGAGAAGCCTTTTCTATGCTTACAGCTCATCTTCATTTATAATTTACTTAAGAGCACAAACTCTGCTCTGCTCGGTTCTTGTTCTCTAAACCCGAACACAATGCATAGCTTTACAAACCCACCCTTTCATTCAACACACAAAAACCCAAGTCAAACTCTCTGTGTGGATGTCTAATGTAAAACTGCACATCCCGTCCACTTCGAAGACTCGCCATATAATCCGTTCGTCAGTACCAGCTACCAACCCTACCCACAGAAACAGATACATTACAATTTTTTCTGTAAAAATTCTCCCAGTTCTCTCACAATTTTACTTTTCGCGATACACATATTCAGTTCATGTAGCAAACATAAATGCCATCATCAAATCAAGTCAGGTGGTTGTTCTCTATATAATCTCTCATCCTACATGCCTCTTACTATTACCAAACCAATTACCATTTAAGGATGCACAATATCATTATTTCGCAATGTGCCATATAGCCAAGGAAAGCTAACAGGAGTGGAGAGAGCTGAGAGCTATAGAAATCAGCTATTATTATTCAGGTGAGGAAATGTGTTGAAGATTATTCTATGTATTTTTCATCGTGTACGTCTTTCTGTACTATTGTAAATTAAATTGCAATGCGACGAGAGGAACGGGGATCCCGTATGTATGCGATATGTATCAAGTTAAAATTTTTCAGACAGGACTGGTAGGGTTCCCTTCATAAAACTACTTCATACCAGCATAAAATGAAACAGTGTCTGTTTCTTTTTCTAGTTGCGGTTTCAAAACTGCTTTGTATAGCTCTATAAATATGTTTAAACATTTTTTAATGAAGATGCACAGCTATATATACTTGGGGTAGAGAATGAAAAATACCTGTTTTAAGTGACAACAGGTAACGAAGACCTTAGCAAGGAAAAAGGTAAAGTACTCAGAAGAAGTTTTACTATAATATAGCGTGGCATATCACATTTTTAAGGATGAGCATACATACTTACAAAATGTAAAGTTTGTGACTACACTAAGGTGCTACAGACTACGGTACTGGCCCCACTTCTACCATCATCAGCTAATATATTGTCTTTAAAAGTAGTTACGCATCTGTAATTAAGGATGTTTGAGTCTGTGAGTGGTGCTAATGTGAACTCACACAAAAGTCACTTCTTTTTACAGAGCTATATAATAATGGGTTAACTACCTATATAAACGACTTGAATAATGCAATAGGGAACGTCTCCCTCAGCCAATGACCACTGCACTGCGCTAATTTGCCTATCAGTAAGTTTGAGTTATATTGCTTAACGGACTGCCTAAAGACAATTTGAGTTTATGTTTAAGCGAATCTGTTAAAAAATGGAGGATCCTATAGTATTATCAACTCTCTGCGTGATAGGGATCGGGTTGTATAACAATTACAGGCTTGATAAGGAATAAGTTGGGTAACATGATAAGTTGTGCGCGACAAAAATGTGGCACGACAGGGAACCAAAATTACTGCTGATTGATAAGTGCTCAGTTAAGTGATGAACTACATACCATCTATAATAAATACGTGGTATGTTATTATTTAGTCAGTGTGATAAAAATGTTTAGATATTTGATCGAAAAATGTACGCTGACTACATATACCAACGTTCATATTTTTTAAAATTAAATAGACAATGATTTACTGTTAGTCCGCACCAGCTCAATTAATTAAATGCAGTCAAGTCAAATAGTTTAACCCACACATTGTGCCGCATATTGAATAAAGCAAATATCAAATTAAATTAGTGTCGACAAATATCTTATATCTTATCTTTTGTTCATGTTCGCAAGCAAAATTAAAATTAATAATAGCCTCTACTTCACCCATGCATGCGGCAGAAAAGAGAGTAAAAAATGAGTTCTTGCTTTTAAGACTTTGTCCTTGTGAGGACAGTTAATGTTAAACCTTTTCCTATGGAATTATACAGATTAACTAATCCATGTTATTTTGAATGTTACAGGGATTTGCTGATGATGCTTGGTAGGTTGATTCAAGTTAACAATTTCATTGTTCCACTCCGAACCACAAGCGAACCCTACTAGCATCTAACTCAATTACATACCCTTTAGACACTATTCCAGAAGTGCGACATTTTTTCCCAATAAACAGACAGACTTTTCCAGACTCAACATTTATGTATAAGCACTGCTGCAGTGAAACTAACCCAAAGGGTGATAAATATTCCATAATTAGCTTTTAACACCTTCATTTCTTGTGGTAAATGCGTCAAGCTGCAAGTATTTTTTTTTAGCAATTATGCAAAGAGTGAGTCATGCTGATTCGCTGCACTCACAAAGCCGATATCCCAGATAAGGTCACTAAATGTATTTACTTTTACTCTTATGGACTATATGTGACCTGTGACGCTGATCGGAATGCTAGATGATAGATTTTTGTCAGGGACGGAGACGTGCAGCGCAGCGTTAGCGTTATGAAGCGTAAGTGGACTCATCGCAGCGATCTGTGATGACTGTCTTGTGTTACTCACGCAGACAAACACTTGTATGATGATGGGTGAATTGCACATTTTCTGTGATTTAAGTGGGTGTGCCATCTCTGCATGAAATAAAAAAATTGTGTTGGTGGTGTTGGAAGCTGTGACCTGTGAGTGTGTGTACTGGTACCAATTAGGCGTTTGGTGAACTGTTCTGTGAGTCAAAAATGAGTCGTCGTGAGGATATTTGTACTGTTGTTTTAGCAGGAATATGAGTCCAGTAAAAACATCATGCAGATAAGAATACCTAATAGGAAAACCATTTTTTTATCAAAAAATACAATAGTAAGCAAAAGCGCTGGGATGAGCGCTTGAAGAGATAGAGCAAGTCAAGTGGTTTGGAGACAAGAGAAGAGCAGCAATGTATTATATGGTTTGGTGACGCAACACGGGATGGAGAGTGTGCAAAAAGATTTTCCTTCTGTATCACCATCACGAAACCACGGCTTTACCATCATCGTCAGTAATAGAAACACAATAGAACCACTAAACTGCAACCCAATAATGCCTTCGTGTAATATTGTCTTTCCACAAGTTATCATCATCCCAGTTGGTCAAGTTGAAGCAGAGAAGTATGATAAATGAAATGATATGTCCATATTTGCCTTAGTTTATCCTTGATGGGAAAAGAAGGATGTGTAAACTGTGAAGCAAATGTGTGATGCAGAGAATTTGCATTCATCACAGTAAATGATATTTTTATGTCTGTGGTTCCACTTCATCGTTCCATTTTCCACTTTTCAACGAAATACATGAATTTTATTAGCCCTGTAATTCTCAGTGATGAAACACTACTGACATAACCAAATCAAGAGCATCTTACGACGAAGAAGACACGTCTGGAAATTATGTAAGCCTGAAAACAATATTTACTCTTTCGTTTATTCTGTAAACCAAAAGTTCATTAAGACATGCCTTAGTAACTCATTCGTTGCTGAATGTGTCAGGTGCGGTAGCTTGAAGTTAAATCAGTCATATTTTAAATTTTGACACTCGACTAGATAGAAGTTATTTCTTCCTGTGCATACTGAAAAGCTTATCTCTACCTTTACCCATTACTATTGTAGTTTGTACTTCAAAATTTAACATAATTTTCCAAACTTTTTCTCTCCAATCTCTCTCGCATATGCACTCAAAAGCTCAAAACTCTTTTTATCCTACGAAAAATATTCCGCTCGAATATTTCCGTATTGAAATTATACATACAAGCTATGGTTAGGTGTGGAAAACAGTAGAAATTAGGCTGTTCTGAAAGAATCCGGAGGAAAAACTGGAGGTTTTTATTGAATCGTAGCAAAAGCTCGGGACTGAAACTTGGCGAGATTAAAAAAGGCGAAAAATATTTTTTTCCGTAAATGTGCTCTGCAGATGTTCCCTAATGCCTCTCCACTCTCTTTCTATTTTCCTTCTTAACTCAATTTATAAGAAGAACAATGGTGAAGTGGAAGGGAAACACATCCATTTTAATTATACAAAAGTTCTCCTACCAACTGGGAAATGGGAGACCCCCACTTTGGCTTCATTTTTCCTTAACTTCTTATTCTCTTTTCATTTCCAAGACTGCGCGCTTTGTGCTCTGCTCATGCTTATATTGCTTTTCTCCCTCTTTTAAACTTGAATAGAACATATAGCCAAGAGCCAACCACACAGGAAGGAAGACTCACTTCCTCTTTTCCAGTTCCACTTTCCCTTTAAGCAATATTTCTTCCATACGCGCCTAACAGGAAGCCTTAAAAATACTTTCGGTGTTCTTTACATATTCTGTCATAATATCTGTCCACTTCTTGTTCCGTACAAGTTCCCGAACCGTTTTTTCTTTTTACAAACGATAAAGCACAAAAGATGTCTTTTTACTCGAACGCTTAATCATAACTATTACAAAAATATTTATAATTAGTGCTTTGAGTCGTGCGCACGCCATCTGTTTACTCTCGACTTGTAAATTACATTTTATTGCTTGGCAGCTTTGCTATTTGCTATACGTAAAATGTGACGCCAACAAGATAATTGTGATATTTTAAAAATAGGCTAGTGTAATGTATTGTTGATTTCACCGCAATTAATTCAAGTAAACACAAACAGTTTCATTTTATACAGTTGCTTTTTCTGTTTATTTCTGTTTAGTTTTTAGTTACCGTTTTTAAGTCGGAAGGATTGTTGATTGCATGAAAGTTCAAGGCAAAGTGGCTTTGTGAAAGGGAACAAATGGGCTGGAGAACCTTGGGCTGGAGAACCTGCCACTCAACTGCCACAACTACACGTGGAGACATTTTGTGCGAGAAGAACAAGCAAACTGATAAATAACAGGCTATTGTCAGATTTACCCTTTCCTGGCTATCATGGGTTAAGTCTTTGGCTGACAGGAAGTGTGATTACGATTTACGACTTTGACTCAAACCCCCGGAAGATGAAAGAAGTCATTTGGAATTGAAGCATTTACCGATATATTCTTATCAAGCTAAAAGAAATGTTTTCCGTAGAGGGTTTGATAAAAGATAACGATATAGCATTTCCTTTATAAGAGAATCCAGTGTGAAGGAACTGTGAACGTGAAGTGAATGAGGGTTTGAAGAATTCCAAATTCCAAGTATACGTGTGTCCAAGCTCCGACCATCATTGTAGAATAAGAAATAACTGATGACTAAAAGTAAGCATTTTTAATATAAAAAAACGACAGCGTGTGACATTGCAAGTAACTCCTTTTGCAAGTAATATTCACTTCAGTTGTCCTTTATTGTATTTACTGGCGGATTAAACTGCAAATAATGACTAAGAAATAATCAAAGCCCATATGTTGCGTATTCGTTTTATAAGTTCAACTTTTGAATTTTATAAACGAAGTTAGTCACCAACTCTTCTATTAGAAGCAACAAGACATATCTTGGTTGTCAATAGACTTATTTTTGTGCTGTGCAATATTATTTTCTGTGATACATCAAAATGCCGATTCCACCCCCGCCTCCTCCAGGACCACCTCCTCCCCCTGTCTCCACAACAGCCCTAAACCTGGGGGGTTCTTCGGATCCAAACGGCCGCAATCTACTGCTTCAATCTATCCGCTCCGGGACCAAGTTAAAAAAGACTATTACAAATGACCGCAGTGGTCCTTCAGTTGGAGGTGGTAAGTTGAAGTCGAGTAGGAGAGCGCGAACATAATTTTTAATTAAGGAAACTCCCTCAAATTCAAATGAAATAGAGAAGTAGTAATAGTAATTTAGTAATATGCATGGGAATAGTCCAGGTATGAAATAAGGAAGCGCATGAAGTTCTTTTGCAAATAACCTGAAAATTGCTTTACCTTCGCGTAGAATGGTCTCAGACTTCAGTGTCCAATAGGCGGTGTAATGGATTAAATAGTGCAGTCGTAGCCGATAAACGTCATGCATATCAATATCATTTAGTCATTTGAAGATGGCTTTTTTGCTATGTATATCTAGGTATCTTGCTAGTTTGTGCATGATAGCGTCATACATTGGAATAGAATTTTAATTTTATTTTACGATTAATGAAATCTGCTTGTTATCTATAATGCGATATACGATGCATATTTATTTACTACTACAGAAAGTCAAAATAGTGACTAGTCCTACTCGTATACAAATAACATTCTTCATTTTAATGCATTATTATTAGAATTAGAATTTAGCTTCACTTATAACCTGTTGGCTATTGTTCAGTTCAGTTCAAAATTTAGTTTATAATAATTTAACATTGCCATTAATCATTATTATTTAGCCAATGCCAATGCTAAAAAAATTCACAATTTGTTTCAAATCGCAATCCTTGCTTATTGTTATTTATTTATTTACTAGCTCATGATTTCATTAGTATTAGCAAAAACGCTATGTACTCATGTATCTCATTCTGTTGGAAATTGGAAATGATCCAACGCTAAGGACTCAAGGCTGTGCTAAAAATGCTTTTGTCCCATTTGAGCCATGTACTGTGTTTTTGGGCCAGTTTCATTCAAAGAACAAAATCTCTCACACCTTCAAATCCATTTTATAGAAACTGATGATGAGATGCTTAACTCTATTCGAAGCCCATTTATTTATATTGCATATTAATATTATCTACTGTGACTTTTGAAAAAAATTGGATACACCAGAGGAATGTCCATAGTATGAGAATGAGCTCATACGAGGCACATACTACACACGCTGGTATTCAGCAAGCAGAAGAAAATTAAAGTTAAATTCTCTGCAAAATAGTGCGACATTGTTGTATATGCAAAAGAACATGGAAATCTCAGGAAACGAAAATAAAAAGTGCAAGTTACGATAGGATCCCCATGTTTGTATTTTAGCAGTGGTAGCTGGCTAATCAGTAAACGGTCTCAGCATCAGCATTTGCCGTAGTTGGCTGGGACTGACGTAAAAATGAGCAGTGTTAAGCTCATTAGTTTCCGGTATTTCACCGAAGACGAATTAGATTGGTTTGAGTGGAACCGTGAGTTTGGAAATGGTAACAATAGCATTAGCGGTAAATGTGGTCACTTGAGTAAGAATGAAGGTATTTAACCTTTGGATTTGGATAGGAAATGAAAATGCAATTTCTGGTTATGTGTATAGATAATGGAATGCTGCACTAAAAGCGTGCGTTGTTACCCGTATGCATATTTTGCTAATGTGCTGATGAAAATCTTATTCTGACATTTTAGCAAATAAGAATAACGGTCGATCTCCAGTCGGAGGAAATTCCAGTGGAGGTAGTAACAATAACAGCCCTGCTTCTGGTTTCGGAGGTGGGCGCTCTGCTGGTGGGCCACTAGGATTAGGAGACTTATTTGCTGGTGGGATACCGAAATTGAAACCCGTGGGTAGTTCAGGAGTAAGAGGAAAGGGATTTTCAAGCTCGTCAACGTCGTTACATAGGCATGAGCTGTCATCACCTTCGTCTTATCACAATCAGAGCCAAAGTGGAGAGACTGTAAGCATTAGCTCGTATAGCAGCAGCACGAGTTCACTTCATCACATCGATCGCGGCGGAAGTGGGAGTAGCAGCCCATCTAGCAGCCACATGTCCTTATCTCACAAAGCACCTCCGCCCCCTCCCCCACCGTCTAATTTGAAGCCTGGATTAACGCATTTTGGTTCTGGTGATCAAGTTGCGGAAAGGAAGCCAGTTAATTATGGGAAGCCATCGCTGGCTCCCAAGCCGCCTGGAATTAACGGTGGTGGGATTAAAAGTACGAAACCTAATCCTCCTCCGAAATTGCCTAGTCTATACATTCCACCGCCTCCTCCACTACCGGCAGACTCTGTGGACTCTGCAGACAGTGCAACAAATCAAACACCTACGACACCACCATCCGCTGGGGGCACTAGTGTCAATCGGGCTCAAAGTATGAGAATGCCCAGAACAGCCTCACCTGCAACACCGAATGCGGCCAGTATTGAATACAGAACAATGGGAAGGTCTGCTGGTCGAGAATTTGCCGCCATGAATGCTTCTGGTCAGCCGCCTCCGCCACCAAGAATAATTGCAGTGAGTACCTACAATACTACTACTATATATAATCATTAACCTGCTGCTTACACTTGCTCGCTCCGTGAATCTTGCAACATAACATTCCTAGTTTTAAAAAAACAGTCCTGTTATGCGTATGCATGGTATTGTTTTTATAATTTCAGAATGGAGTGACTCGAGTAAGAATGTCTCCTTTGAGACCTCCATCAGCACGGCCTCCACCTCCACCTAATAAGGCACCTCCAGCGGTACCTCCTCCACCCCCACCTTCCTCTGCACCTCCCCCTCCCCGTCATAGGGTAAATCCCGCGCCTACCCCTCCACAGGTAAGGGTAAATGGAAGTCTTGGTCCGTTACCCCCAGTTCCCGGTGGGAGTGCACCTCCACCTCCTCCCACACGAAACTCATCAATGCGAAGCGTTAATTCAGCAACCTCGATTACTTCTGCTAGTTCTGGTTCTGGATCGTCAACACCGTCACCATACACAGGTAACGAAATCATAAAATGTCGCCTTTGATCGCAATATGTGGGTGGATAACAATGTCACCTGATGAATTAAATATATGAAAATTTGAAAATTGCTTACATAAAATAAAATTCAACAATTCTGTCTTTTTCGTCTAGGAATAGATCTAGAGTCCAGGTTTGGTCATCTATTTCCTTCTTTGAATGAACTTCCTCGGCCAGGAGTATTTATGGGGATAGTTAAAAATTACCCAAGCAAAAATGGTTAGTTTGGAAAGAGTATAGCAGTTATTGTATAGGTATGTACTTTTTAAATTATCGAATTTAAGAAAATAAAAATAATTGTCTTAATTTTGCAGCTCATTCAATCAAGCGACAACCTGCTCCGCAACCTCCAACGCAAATGCAACTCGGTTCGAAAATGTGGGCAAATAATACATCAACGTGCTAATAATAATAAATAAAAATGACAAGTCTTTTTTCATAAAAAGTAATGAAATACTTAACATATATTTTGATACTTGATACGCCCACTTACACAGTCATTATATATCAGTCAAAAGGGAAACCAAACAAAAATGCAGTTTGAGAGGAAAAGTGACAGGATGCCAAAACTGTTTTCAGATTTATATCGAGAATCCGCGATTTTGTACTGGCATTTATATTGTTAAAATGGCTATATGATGCAAATTATATGAAACAAACGAAGAGTAGGCAGTGAGAGCGAAATGTGTTTTTATTAAGAAAGCGGAGTCTAGTGGCTGTTAAAGAAAGGAATCGTAACAATATCATCCTTATTCTATGCAAGTCAGTAAAAGTATTTAATACTTAATTTTTGTTTTAAGATTTATATAAAAAGCGTATTATATATTACAGAATATAATACACGTATTAAAACCTGTAATTTAAATATATTTAACCTAAAAAATAATTTATATCTGCTAAAGACTCCGGAAATAAAATTAATTGTTATTAATGATAGAATGAATTCACTTTTTTATTTGCACATACAGAACACGTCTCTATTGGTCTGCATAAGCAAGAACTGTCATGCTGTAGTAGTACCCTTAAAACCTAATCTACGTTATTTTTATTTTAATTCTATGTGCAGGTATCAGTCTTGATCTGGTTGTCCAGAACATAGCCAAGCTACCCAGTCCAAAACCTGCGCACTTTCACTGTTTCTGTTCCACTCAGCTCTCTCTTGGAATGCTTCCAGCACAATTGTCAAATATTCAGAAATTCTCTTGTGGATTTCATCCGGCCAGTCTTCACAAAGTAGCGCAAAGCAATTCTCTTCTAGGCTGGTTGCCTTCATAATTCCTTCGCTAATTAGAAGCTGAGTCACGCTACCAAGCTTTATCCAGCTGTCCCTTGAATTAGTAGATTTTGCTAGTATCATTATGTTGCGAGAATTAAGAATGTTGGCATTTGCAGCCCACAGCTCCTTCCATAAAGCTACCAACTGGCGCATTCTTGTTGAAGTCAATGATTGAGGTTGATATGTAATCAAGCTCATACCCCAATCAAATAGCGGAATAAATGCCCACGGAGACTTTGAAAAGGTTTGGCACAGTAAGACTTTATCAATCAGATGCACATCTATTTTCTCTCCTGACTGCAATTTTCTTAAAGTTCTATGAATTAAAATCAAAATTTCGAAGGGAGGTTCCTCTGCCTCATTTATAGCCGTTGGGGTTGCTACCACTATTCCAGAAGGTTCTTGCATCTGACACTGTGCCAGAAGAGCTGCTGCTTTATTATGCTCCAGTCCTCGATCGTCCAATACATTTGGGAACATACCTTGATTTCAAAAGTTGACAGCCAAATAGGTAAGTAACAAAACGTGAAAATGCTATTTAGCTGTTATATATTTTGGATATGCTTACCTGCACTTATGTAGTTGTGTATCCACTCGTAACCAGCCTCCTTTGCCTTTCTAATAGTGACGCACTGACACAGACTGAGAACTCCAGTGGTCACAGAATGCTCCAGAAACATCTTCACTGTCATAGCACATTTTTCTGTTAAGTACTTGTTCATTTCCTCCCCAAGTTTTGTCCGGCACCTTTCTGCTGCTCTCACACCAAAAACACCTTGATTTGTAAGAAAATTCCTCATGTTTGGAAATAATTGTGCTTTGGCTACAGTTATAAAATTGAAGGCCATTCGTTCTGAAACAAATTCCACGCTTCGTTTTACTGAGGGTGGGTACAGGTCAAAAAATGTTGTTTCCAGCTGCATCTGAATAGCCTTGTCTTTAGACACTAACTTTGAGGAAGAAGCTGGCGCATTTGTAGATTTTCCTGAAGCAGGAATGGGACGAATATGTCTAAAATCCCCTGTAATTGCTGAGTTGGAAACTTCTAACTTTCCCCAGCTTAAAATTCTCTTGAATCGGTTAAAAGCCTCTTCAAACGAAAACTCAATTAAGATACGCCCTAGATCATCCAATGAGTCCAGAATAGCTACATCCTGAGTGCCATTATCCTGATAGTGCTCAGGTTTATTTTCTTTACACAATTCCGCATTCCTCAGTTGAACAAACACAGTATCAGGGAAATTTTTCGAGGAAAACAACATCCCAAAGTAAAACCGTAAAAAGTTTTTATTTGCTACTGATATAGTACTGGCGCAGTTTTGCGATAGAGTCGTTCTGTAAAGTTGAAATAACACTGTCAAGACAGCTTGATAAGAGGGAAGCAACAAAGAAACTGAATCACATTGCAATAAATATTCGATTATCCATGGGCACGAAGCGATAAGTCTGCCGGACTTCAAGGCTCTATCTACGAAAAACTTCAGGTCGATAGGTGCCGTCTGGTAGCTTCGAAATAGAACTTGTTCCCTCATCACCGACTCTTTCTCGATACTGTCAATACTCGCCGCTTGAACATGTTTTTTGTCATCAGATAAGTAGGGGAGACAATGCGAATAGCCAAGGATCCTTGCCAGGTGAATGGTGTCCTTAATACAGCGATAGACATGACTAGCATGAGTTGGATTTGTTAAATCTGCGCTTTCGATACTGCCTTCAGCCTGAAAATAAAATTATTAATTTTACTTAATAAACTACTTATCTGGCAGATGAATGGCTTATGTAAAGCAAATACAGAATATGTTACGTCAATTGTCAATTTACAAACCTTTGTTATCTCCATCACAAGTCTGTCAACGACATGTTGAACAAACTTATTCGAGCTTGCTAATAAAAAATGCTTTTGGAAAGCGAAATTGGAGGATTCAGTTTCCAGTGTTTCCGCCGCAGCCGCAAAAAACCGGCTATTCAGTTGAACAAGCTTCAGAGGATTTGATTGGAAAAATTCCTTCATGCTGTCATCCTTTGGAACTCCACCCACTTCTGAAGCCCTTGCCTCCAAGAGGTAGTGGGAAACGAAGAGGGAAGCCATATGAAATAAATTGGTAGGATTTTGGTTCATCTGAAACAAACTTTGCACCTTCAATGGAAAAGAGTCTACATATCTTGATGAACTTCCACCATGCTGCTGCACTGGAGGAAAGCTCATTCGAGCCTTAGTCCTGTCGATAATCATGCCACCAGTGACACCAATCGTAGAGTTTGAACCACAACTTTCACCAGTGCTAGTCCAACTGTCTCTGATTGAGTAAAATAAATCCCGCTGCTTACAGAAGTTATGGAAGTCAGTCTGATGCAGGAAATTGGCCCTCCCATCTTTCTCACTTTTGAAAGTTACAGTTGTGGCCAAATCTCGTGGAATTAAGTCATTTCCAACGGCGGATTTTGTCGATGTAAAAGTTTTTTCAGATATCCAATCATCAATATGCTTCCTAACAGGTTTTGGAATCTTATGAGGGTAGTTTTCCACAATGAGTTGAAGAACGGAAGAAGGGATTGATATAAAGACTTTGTCAAGCTGAGTGATAACTATTTTAAGGACAAAGTAAGACTGCTCGGCCGCTGAGCATAAAAGTGGCACTTCAGGTACTTTTCCATGATTTGCTCCGGAAGCTGGTCTGGATGCATTATTCGAATTAAAAAGCTGAAACAGAAATTCAAACTCATCTAAAATACTCCTACATTGATTTTTGTCAATAGACTTGGAGTACTTTTCAGCCAATTCGTCAAGTTTTAGGCGTCGCTCTACACTCAGCTCAGAAAAAAGTTTTGCTGAGCGTGGTGTCTTCCGGGAAGGGGTTGTTGTTGTGAGCTCAGCCAGAGAAGCTTTTCGAACAACATTAGTAGTACTTGTACTTGAGAATTCCTCTTGGAGTCCCAGTGGTCCAGTCAATTTTGCCTCCAGTGTTTTAAACCTTTTCTCTTTTTCCCAATCACAAGGACCGCTGGAATCGTTAAGATCTTTACTAGCACCATTACTTAAGTTCGTAGTACTTGCACTATCAGGGAATGCACTCGACTTCAAAGGGATCCTTCTTTGTGCCACGGAATCTAATAAAGCAGCCTCTTCCACTGACGGAAACAATGACGCATTTCCAATGTCTGGGGGCTTTAAAGGTGCCGATTTAATTTGAACCTTTTTGCGCACAGGAACCGTTTTGCTTCTAGGTAAACTATTGCACGGTGAGGAAGGAACTGACTTTACAGCAATTTTGGCAGGTATTCCTTTCGACGCTAGCGCTTCTTCAAACGGTCCTGGTGGAGGTCTACATTCAAATTTCAAAAGTAAGTTTAAACAAAAATTGGAGTTGAAATTGAAACAGAACGCTTATTCAAAAGCATGCAATAATTGAATAGTAATTTGATTTTCATTTTGTTACTAGCCTGCTCTGAAGAACTAACGTATGCACCAAATCGACCACTTCGCTAATTTCTCCGTCTTCCATCATTACAAATGCGAGGGCGAGACTTACTTATATAGGTAGCTCAACTTTATCTTAACCAATAACCACTAAACTTTGATAAACTACAAACTAAGCTATCTACCTAAACTAACAAACTAGGTACCGTATTTTGTGCTATTAAAAAAGCAGACTGCATGATCTAATTGCAAATGGATAGTTGTTTGTATTTGCTTTTGTGCTGTACATGCTGTTGAGCTGACTCTGCTGACTGCTCTTCTGGCTGAACTGATGTTGCAATAGCAAACTTTTGCAAACCAAAAAAAATTTTTCTACTATTGACTATGTAAACTCTTTTATATGCAACGATGATGCGTTCACATTTCACAGTTCCAGTGAGTGACTAGTGCACTCCACACTCCACAATGAGCTGGACATGAACTGGACCTAGAGTAGGACGGAAATTATAAATGTGCTGGAGCCTGGAGCTGTGGAACAGATTTTGTGCTGCAGTGCTGCTGACTGACTGTTTCTTTCTGTTCTTGATGGAGAAACGCATCATAGTCTATGGATTAATGATTATGGACATGGAGTGGAGTAGAATATATGGAAAATGCAGTTGGTTGGTCTTCGTATTGGTTTGTGTAGTAGGTTGTTGGTTGTAGGTAAAGGCAGACAGGAAGAAGAAAGAAATGAGAGAGTGCTCCTGTTTCTGTTGTCCTTCACTCAATTTAACCATCTGGCAAGTTCTCCCGCTTCAAAACACTCAATGAAGCTGAGCCTGAACACTTGAACAGGAGACTGTTTACATCTCAGGAGTGTCACGTCGTCGCGTGTGTGGTCGTGTCGAACTCACACTTCTAACTGTTTCATTCTTCTACTTTTAGATTCTCTATTGGACTATTATTATTACCAATTATTACAGCAGCACTACTCTTTCTATGACTGATCTATTTAATAAAATAAATTTTATAGATTTCAGTGTATAAACTCAAACTCACACTTTTGTAAAAAGTAAGCAACATTTTATTTTTAAAAATCATCGAGCATAAAAGTTCTCGGTAACATTAATTTTTACAATTTTTACCGTCTTTGTCTTTAACAACCCTAATAGAAAGAGGGAATATTGCATGATAATTTTTGTTTACTTTCATATTTTTTTGTATAGCAATTATAAGAAGCATCCGGTTAAATTTTAGTGGAGATGGGAGACTTCAAAAATGATGCACCTTTTGAAGCAGTATTGCTCAGTACTGGCAATATCGAATTCTTCTTGGACGAGTTTTTCAGCTTTCTTGCTCGGCGGTATGTTCATCATGTTCTAATCATGTAAGTATATACAATTCTAACTTTTATATTAGAGCTAACTGTTGCGGTTTATCTTCTGCAGGACGGACTTTTTCGTGGAGAGTGCTCCAGAAGGGGGTCAAGTGGGATTTCCCCCAGGTGTGGCCGCTAAGCTCATAATATCAAAGTTCAAAAAGTGGCAACAATTTCGAAATGACAAGGCTCAAAATACATGTGGAAGTCCAGTCATAGCCGTGCCTGAAGCTGTCGAAGACGTTGAAGTTACAACCACAGAGAGTCCGACCGAACCTGAATCAGTAACAGGAAGCAATCAGTTGCAGCAACCAAGCTCAGTTTCTACTTCCGGAGATAGGATGATTATTGATGCTTTCGAACCAAACAAGCACAAACAGACAGATTTATCCGACAGTTATAACGGAAGAAAAACAGATAATTACTCATGGTCGCAGTCCATCAAGGATGTAGACGTTCACGTTGCGGTCAGCAAAACTGTAAGAACTAAACGCGACTTGGAGGTTAAAATACTAACTGATCGGATACAAGTGATTGTGCCATCGATGCAAAAAACTCCAATTGCAGATTGGAAGTTGGCTCACCCAATTACAAAAGATGAATCTTTTTGGAGTTTGCACCCCGGTGAAACTGTTTTTCTAAGTTTGCAGAAAATAAGAGAAATGTAATGTTCCACGAGCTATGTATTTGCATTTGGTTTAATAAGGAATGGGCAAATAAATTTCTAATGCGTAGAAAGGGGCTTTAACATTTTCAACAATTATTTTAGGTGGTGGGATCACCTCTTTGAAGGAGAGGAAGCCATTGATCGAACAAAAATTGAAGCAGTCAGGCCAATGGAAGAGTTAGATGAAGAGGAACAAGTAAAAATTCAAGAGTTGGTGTACAACCAGGAACAAAAATTGAAAGGGCTGCCTACTAGTGAAGAAATGGTAATTAATATAAATATATATATTATATATATTAATATATTAATATATTATATATATTAAAATATTGTTTAACTAACATATACTTTATTTTATTATGGACTTGTCCTCAGTTCTAAAAGCTTTATGTATTAGTCTCTTCTTGGATGTATACAATATACAATTCACTCTTGTACTTTGGGATACTTTAATTGTCGGCTGTTTTCTTAGAAAATGGAAGAAATTATGAGAAAGGCTTGGGATGCTGAAGGCTCTCCATTTAAGGGCGAACCGTTTGACCCGACGAGGGTACAATTAGCAAATTCAAATACCAATAGCACCATCAATTTTCCAAACAAATAAAAGCAAGCCAATGTTGTAGCTACTTTTCCTTAAGGTTAGCTTTATTTCTGTTTTCTGTACGACAACAGGTCACTCACTATTAGTTTATGTAAAATGTTTTTATACAGTCTATATATTCCATTAATAAATTAATTATTAATAAAATAAGTAATAAATTAAAAGTTTAGTATGTGATATTCTTTGCCAGTTACAAATATGTGATCATGTGTGTATGATGTCTGGTATGTTTAAGTTACAATACAACTTACTAGTTTACAATATTCACCGATTCACCGTTAGTAATAAAGTTCTGTAGTGTTTTTAATCGCTTAACAAAGTAAAACAGTTGTACGTGTATAACGTATTACTACAATGGACATCATGTCATTCATAATATTGTATAAGTGTACAAAATTAAATTTTTTTTAAAATTTTGTAGTCGTAATGTCTACAACGATATTTCGGTGCAGGCAAAAAACATAAGTCTCAAACAATTTACCACAGCTCATTTTTATGTTAAACATTAAACATAATACTAACGTTTCTAATTCTATACCTAAAATTTCTACTTCTACCGAGAAGATCTACATTTACGGTACGTTTGTCCATTTGGTGTACGATTCGTACAGTTACGAACCTTTTAATGACTGTAGATAAATACACGTTTACTAATATAAGCTGAGCTATATACCTTTTCTAGGTTTTTTTCTCTAAAAGTCTATTTCTTATTCTTCTTTTGAAATGTTTTCCACAATACAGTTTTGTATTTGACAGTTCTCCTTATATGCACTTAACGAAACACGGTGTTCGTTTTTTAAACCTAGAATATTCACGCTATTCCCCTAGGCATTTTATGTAAGTGTTAGTGCTCATTAGTAGAAGTAAGCATAAATTATATTTAGTGGTGGTAATTATTGGCCGCAATACTGCTGACCTTCTAGCTTTCAACCATCTAGTGACTAGATGGTTTCTAGATTCTAGTGTACTAACCATTTTTATTCATTCACCTGAACCATTTATAATATACCAAAATAGCATCTGTAGGTTTAAGTTTAGTCAAGATGACCTATCTTAGCCCTTGTATGCCCTTTTGATAATTTATCTAACAAGAGTGTTCGAGTGAATATCGATAAAATTTATAAGATGATTGATTGGTGATCCGTGGAGCCGCTGTCGTACATGTGAAGTGTGTATATCTATTCCGATAAATATTAGCGTTTACTAAGAGAGTTCATTTCCTGCTGTAATATGGCATCAAGTTCATCTGTGAGATCCGCTAACATATTGCCAATATCACTCAAAACATCTCCAGCCTCTAGATGCTCTATTGAAAGATCAAATTTTAGAAAGTTTCATTTATTGTTTACTAATTACGAAGTGAATTTCATGATATGATCATACACCATTTAAAGTTTCAACAGAAACTAAAATGACAATTTTACCTGTATTTTCGGCTGAGCCAGTTACAGCGCTATACAAACTTCCAAGTGGAGTCCCTTGAACTGCTCGATTTCCAGGCTTTTGTTGTTTAATCGTTCCCGCATTATCATTTGCAAATGGTATTGATTCTGACTCGGTGCTTGAACTTGACTGTTACAAAAATTGAACGAAATAATTACATCATTACTAAGATAAGCACACATACAATTACAATGATAAGTAGGTAAAAACAATCCTCTTTGCCTTTTTTGGCGAATTACCTTGAAACTTGCATCGGAACCGTTGCGACGCACTCCCATAGTAGCGAATGTTGCGCCCACATCTGTGTCACTAGAGCCCGGCGATGGATCTCGAAGTCGACTGGTAATGGTAGATGTGGATGAATGCATGCGACTACTAGCATTGCTACCATACGCATTCGAATTTGTACTAGAATTACTCGCATAAGCATTGTGGTGTTGCTGATGATGATGGTAATCGGAAAGATTGATATTGGTCGTTGTTGTAGAGGCAGCGTTAACATTGTTAGATAAAGGAGCGGTTAGACTAGTTGAACTCGTTGTATTACTCGAACTATGATTCTGAGATGCAGATGTAGGAACCGAGCCGTTCTCACGAGCAGAGGAGAACCCTGATCCACTCAATAAGGCAAGATCCTCAGGTGGGGGAGGGGCAGGTAAATCATGATCTTCATTGGGATTTGTGGACCACGACGACTCCCCCTGTTGTTTTCCTAATCCAGCAGCTGTTGACGTTGCTGGATAGAAGGTACTGAAAGTTTCTTGTCTAGATTCTTGAGTCGTGGATGAACTCCTTCGAGGCGGGGGTGGGGGCTGGCGACCACATACGTTTGAACCAGGATTGTTGTTTCTAGGCATACCAAAAGTACTTTGATATCTGCCCAAATTCTTAGGCAAACTTTTATACCCGTCCATGGAGCTTGACTGATGCTGCTGCCATTGAGATGCCACTGGTAGCGGCGAGCATTCATTTTGATACGTGATTTCTAAGCCCATGTGATGATCCTTAGAGCTACCCATTCCCATTTTTACGTCGGGTGCTATGGGTTTTCCAATGGATTTATTTTTCATTAAGCGTGGCAACGTTGAAGTTCCAGAGGGCGTCTCATTTGGAATCGAAGGATACGCGGAATTGATTGCCGTTGCCGCTCTTGTATCTGCCTCATTTGTGGGTGTTGTCTCTCCATCTTCCAGCCATTTTCCCTGCGCTCCACTTCGACTAACAGGGGGTTGACTTGGTGGCGCTTGAAACGACGATGTTCCATAAATCGGTTCACCACAATGATCTGTGATAGTGGATGTCCTTCTGTCGCTTTTAACATGAATAGCTATTACCTCCGGATGATATTCTGGCTGACTTAGTCCATTTGTCACAGAAGGAGCTGGTCTCTCTTGGTGAATCTGGGGTTGATGCGTTAAAAGTTGCAAGTGCGGCTTATCACTATTTCCAATATTCCCGTACAATGTTTCATCTTGATGATAGAAAGAATGCTCTTTGTCAACTGAGTTTTGCCTCCAGTTGCTAAAAGGAGGAACCGAAGGCTGTTGCGCTGCAAACCCTTTCTGAAACGAGTTGATATACGCTCTTGCAGCGATAGACGATGGCCCGTGTAACTGAGAGCTCTGGTTTGGATTATGTTGTGAATAAGGCATCTGTGACGCACTAGCGGCATTTTGAAGAAGTCTCTGAGGAACAGCGTAAACGTCCATAGTAGGGTGATATGGATTTTGGGATCCACCGGTATGCAAACGCTTTCCAGATAATATATCTTCAATTCGTTTAATAGCCAATAGGAATTTTTTCTGATGTCCAAGTTTCAGTATCCCTATATCCTCGAGATCTTCCCACGTAATGTTGGTAACCTGTCGAACATTCGTATATCCCTGAGCTTTAAGTTTCTCCGTATACTCATCCATTCGAAGTACCCGAAGCCACTCATCAATTGTGCTGGGGATGTAGTCAGGAAGGCCGTCTGGAATGATAAGCTGAGAAATTTCCGATTTTAACCTTTTACGATGGTTTGGTTTGGTTATGCCAATAGCATTCAAATCCTCGGGAGTCATTTTCACAATTGTTTGCATGTCGTAACCGGCTTGAATAAAATTTTGATAATAGCACTCGAAATGCACACCAGTAAGCCAAGCGTTCAGAATTTCCACATCAGGAAGTCCTTGAGCTATCATGGATGAGACGTCAAAGTTGCATATCTCTTCAGGAGGAATTGAGCCCAAGCTCGAAGAAGAGCTGTGGTAAGAATGACGGCAACTTCCAGTCGACGAAGATTCTGAAGACAATCCCGAATATCGCACTCCTTGTTGATACAAAGATGAAGAAGCCCGTCCGGAATCGAAACTTGCAGCACTGTTCCTACTGTGACCTGTACCTGCACTGCCCACCGAGGAGCTAACTCCAGATCCACCACTGACAGAGACCGTATTAGAGGACACTGTGGAGCTTGGGCTTTCATGTCCAGGACTCTATAATAATGTCCAAAAATATGTTTAATAATGAAAATGATACATGTATTTAAAAATTACTACTGTACTGTAATGTAGTAATTTTAAAATATAATCCCGCTACTTTATATAAACATTTATTTGAAACATATTACGTATTAAAAAGTTTGAATTAAACTATTTCATAAATTGTACCTGGCTCATGTCAATTCCCTGATCTTCCAGTATACTGTGATTACCATATACATTGGAAAAGCCTCCATGATTGGGGCTAACAGTTATATCACCGCCTACACCGTAGTATCCATGAGGTTCTGAATTGCTTCGTAGAGTCTGATGCCTAAGAACACCCGTTGGCGGTTTTGTAGGTATGTCGTTGGTATCGCTTATTGATTTATGAGGAATTTTCTTGTCATAATACCCCTGAAATTATACAATTCAATGTACTTACTCTACGCATAAATTTTAATTCTTATTCTTCTATGGATAGGTAAATAACTAACCGTATGCATCTCAGAAATAGCCTCTTCAGTACAATAACGCCCACTGCTCCGATCTTTTTCAATGTAAAACGGCTGAGAAGTCTGAATTTGATTACTAAAATTTTCACTAAACTCTGACGGATGTGTACTATTTATTGATTCTGTGAGAAAAAATAACATGTTAAAATCAAACCTACTAGCAAATTGCATTGGATCTGATTTAAATTCAATACCTTTCACAAATCTATAATCAGATCCAATGCATGGACTATTGGGTGTAGATTCCGCTGTGAAGGTTTTAAAAGTTGATAGTCTTCCATTGTCAGAATAGCCATCAAACGTTTTTTGAGTAGCAAGAGGAGAAACAACCGCCGAAGCCCAAGAGGAAGAGGATGACTGTTCACAATCTCCAGACGCCGTACGACGCCTACTTGAAGAGTCAGAGGAGCACTCGTTCTCACCACGGCTCGAACTCTTTTTTACCCTAAACGAATGAAAAGAGAAGAATCCTGGTGCTGTAGGCGGAGAAACACGAACTGCCTTTTTCAGTGGAAGGGCGGTGGGGCGGGGTTTATTCATTGCACCTGATGATTAATGATTATAAATTTATTATAAATATATTTCTTCTTAATTAATTTAACATAATTTACCGCAATTTCTATAAAGATTTGATTACTACTTACAACAAGTACTCCTACCATGTAATTCTAAATAATAAATATTAAGCCCTAGCACCAACAAACAATCATCGACCTACCTCGGATAAGACATACTCATCGATTAACGACGAGACACTTATTTCTCCGTCTAGTAGTCTTACACCAGGAATGAAGAATGTGTGCAAGTCAATCACTTGGAAAGCTTCTTTCACAAACCAATACCTATTGCAAAGGTCATTAGTCGCAGTCTCGTTTACAAAATATCTCTTTGCAATTAACACAAGCAGTCAAATCTAATAATGAGGCTTTATTTAGGGTTAATCCATTTTATGCAATTTCTTTATTTATACATCTGTCATTAAAACAGCTTCCGTATTTCGCTCTTTAGATTTGCGGTTTTCCTGCGTATAGCTGCATTGCATCTACAGGTCTACGTCTGGAATTCCCGTTTTCCGTTCCTTCTTCCTCATCGACAAATTTATTAACCAACGAGCGACATCGGCCGTCCTCTTGTAAATGTCACAACCTTCAACTTAACCACTACCAAAAATTACACCATTCCACTTCATCACTCCAATTAAGTCGCCAATTTCCAACAAATTCAATCAAAACATTCATACAAAAGATAAAAAATATATTTGTTCTGTATATATACTTTACTAAAAAACCTACATATACAAAAAGACAACCGACTCCGCACTGCACTTTCTTATCTCCTCTAAATAAAATACCTCAAACTCATACACCATATGACTATGACTAAACTATCTTCAATTTGGTAACCACCTTAAAAAAGTGCGATCATTAAATCTTTCCCTTAAAAGGAAAAAACAAAATACTTCATGCCCGTCCGATTATGACTTTGGTATTGGTGTCTTTGAAGATTTGTGTATTGTAGTATTCAAAAATGTTTATTTCCTAATAGTGATTTTTACACTGCTTTTATCATTTATCATGGTATGGTAGTGATTTCGTTTCGTATAGGTAGGAAGAAAGATATGTTTTTGTGGAGTGCCGAAGAGAGTGCTTGTAAGAAAGTGTATCATGTATACGATGCTTGCTGATGCTGCACTGTATTAGTGACTACTGCTGGCCCTGGCTGCTTTATTCATTACTATGCACAAAAAGTACTCCACGATGATGGTGAAATGGTGATGAATGCATGGGATGATATGGGAAAATGGAAAGACTGAAGTGAAGACAGTCAGAATCTGACTGTACATTCGTCACATCAGATCAGAGATCAGACTATCATAGTCTGACTATGTATCAGCAGACTGAGCAGACACTGCTTTTTTGTACTTACAATTACAACATTTACAACTAAGTAATTACAGATATCAACAGAAAGAGCAAGATCCAGGTTGTTGTGGAGTTTGAGTTTATGAATACCCATACCCTCCCTCGCTCACCCTCCCCAGCTTACAACATAACATACATATATTATACATACCTAGTTATAGTTTACACCAAAACATTGGGACCTATCACTATCATATCAACATCAACTATTGCCACGCCATGCGCCAGTAGTACCATGTATGTACCAGAATCACCTCTACCACTCGAGCAGAATACGCCCAATAATGTTGAACGTATAGCAGCAGTAGCAAGCAGCACTAGCACAGCAGCATCATAAAAAGTAGAGAAATTAGCCATGTATTCAGTAATTTATTTAGTACCACGGCGTTCCCGTTTAAATAAGACGGAACAGGAAGCGAGCGAGCCAAAGTGAAAAGTGAAGACGGTATGGTAGCATCTGTGCACATTTTGGGTATGTATGTATAATGTATGGAGAAATCGTTATGCAACCATGCAAGGCAAGGTGACATTTAGGAGAGCGAATTGAGGGTAGTGGACGGTGACGGTGGTAGTGGCGATGATGTTGTGGAAGGTGTGCAGTAGTTTGGTTTGGTAGTGCAAGTGCAGTGCAGGATAAAACTGTTTATTACTGTTTACGTTTACCATTTACGGTGAAAATGGTGGTGTTAGCTGTTTAATTAAAGACGGATTTTGCATAGGGTTTATTAGTTTATGCCTAGGCTTGTTGAATAGGAATAGTTGTAGTGTAACGGGTGCGCTTTTCGATTGCTCTGCGTGCGATAAGTTTGTTAATAACACTGACGAACACACGTTTTTATATATTTATTCAATTTGAGTGGTGAGGTGAAGTGGGTATTGTTATTGTATAGTGAAATGGGTAAGTTTTTCATGCTTTAGTAATTAATTATTAGTTGTTGTTTTGAGTTTGGCATAACGGATACAGGATGCCTAAGCTTAACTTTTAATTACCATTTTTGGAATACAATACAGCTCGAGCTAAGGGACGTGGGAGAGGAAGGGGGTCCAGAGGGGGCAGAGGTCGGGGACGAGGACGGGCTAAAAAAATGGTATGGCTTGTTGACTTACACTACCCGCAACCTTATCATGTCATGTCGAATGCACAGTTATGTATCGTGTATTGAACAATAACTGAATCACAGTTATTTAAAATGAAAATTGTCAATTGTCAGGTCAATCAATCAAGGTTATATACTTAGGTAGTATTAATAGTTATGAATGATGAGATGAACTAAAACGCAGTTATAGTTGAGAGAGTGAAATTAATCAGTTGAGTGTTTTTGTTATTTTGTCTATAGGTAATTGACAGTGATGAAGAACAAGAGCAAATGGAAAACAGTGACCACGACGAAACGCAGGCAGGACAAGCAGATGAAGGTAGTTTTAGTTTGTTTTAATTAATTTTTAATTATGTAAAATTAAACAATTGATACTATACTAATGATTAGAGTAGATACTAATGGTTAGAGGTTCTGCTAAGGGCTAATCGAAGTAAGTACTGTTGATGAGCCAAAACTTTTTATATTGCTACTTTTGACTTTAGAACTTTTGCTTTATCTACCTAAAATATAAATGAGTATTTGACACCATTTGAATATTCATTTTGTAATTAATAATAATGATTTCTAGAAGATGGAGGAGCTGCTGATGAAGTAGACGATGCTACAACAGCAATAATGGAACAAAATAAGGATAGTAGCGTAGAATTCAATATTGACGATGACATTTCTCAACTTGTTCCGCCAACCTTTTCTACAATTTCCAAAGGACCTCCTCAACCAATGTTGGAATTGGCCTGGGACCATCAGTACGCGTCGATGGGAGAAAGAGTTCCAAGCCCAAATATTCATATGTGCATTGCTTGCAAACTCCCGATAAGGTTGTACGGCAGACTTATTCCTTGCAAGCATGTGTTTTGTCATGACTGTGCCGTGAAGCAAGGCGAACGATGTTCGTGCTGTGACGACCGTGTTACTAGAATAGAGAAAGCACCACTTGGAAGCGTTTTTATGTGTCTTCATGGTGGTATTCAGTTTGGCTACGAAGGATGTCGAAGAACTTACCTTAGCCAAAGAGATCTTCAGGCTCACTTTAATCACAGACACAAACCAAGACCTTCGTCTGGCAGTGCTACTGCTGGAGGTAACGAAGCCCAACTGGCCCAGAGTGGCGCAACTCCTATAGCATCTCATCGACAAACTATTCCAGTCCATTATTCTACAGCTAGATCAAACCTGATTTCTGTACCTCTGCAGACTACAGCAGGCTCTTCTTCAACGCGTTCTTTTACCAAAGATACGCACTCAGATAGGTTTGATAGGAAGCCTACCGCAGCATATTCTCGCAACAATCAACCTTCATCAGGAGGAGGATGGGGATCTTATCGGCAGTATTGAATGTTAAAAGTTCAATTTAATTTGAAACAAATGAAATGCTAACATAATGTGCTGCAAATTCTGAATTAGTGCTTCTTTTTATATTGTAACATGACTAAAGTTTTATGACTTCACTTTACTTTTGTATTCCTTTACCGACATCAGCTTATCCAAAATAAAGTCCTTGGTCTGTTGTACGACTTTTCGATGTTACAGCTATTTTGTTTTAAGTCTGTCATCATTTTACTCATTCATTAGCAGTTAAAGTTGTTTTTCGCTATTAACTGATGGTATTTCGAAACTGCACTCATGTGAAATTAGTAAAACTGTAACTTACTGAATTTTTGGTACTTGTCAGAAATGGTTTAATTGGAATGTGGAACTACAACATGTGACTAAAGAATTTAATTTTTAGGCAGTGTGAAAGCAATCCCAAACTAACCGACATAGTTACTGATGGAAGGTAAATTAAAATTATGAAAGACTAAAGTTACTAAAAAAAGCATATTATCGTT
This sequence comes from Acrocyrtus sp. NNG-2020, assembly GCA_027744115.1. NCBI lineage: Eukaryota > Metazoa > Arthropoda > Collembola > Entomobryomorpha > Entomobryidae > Acrocyrtus > Acrocyrtus sp. NNG-2020. The sequence goes on along the minus strand of JAHZND010005253.1, from coordinate 464 downwards.
GGAACTTGAACTCATGGCGAGTACTACTAAAGCTTGCATACTTTCGCATTGACTTGCGGCGTGAAGTGAAAGAAATGTGTTGTGATTTAATTTAGCATGCATCGTGCCATTTGTGCCAGTGGAATTCTTTTGTGATCAAGATTTGTCACTGTCAGTACATTTTTAGTTTCATAAAGTTAGAATAAATAAATAAAACCCTTTTACGCCGACATTGTCATTTTTGCTGTAGTAAGTAAATAGGTCAGATCCTTTTTATTTACACATACAAGGGGCACATTAAAAACAAAAAGCTAATCAGCGGGAACATCATTTCTTTAGGTGGCTTATATGATCAATATTCGTATGGTTTACAGTTGACAAGTAAAAATTTTACTTCATACATTTTGTATTACGTGTAATTCAAATGACGTACATTGGTACATTTATATTCTATTTAGGTATGTATATGTATTAGGTCTAGATTT